>JAZHYW010046783.1:0-80129 GCA_037355805.1 Ixodes ricinus
CTACACCTCCGTCATCCCTGCCCTCCTTGCCTCGGAGGCACCGCTTGTTGTCTTCACACCAGAACCAACGCTCTCTGATCACTCCTTACCTGTAGGCAATACGTAAAATTGAACAAGTATGTTGTTTGCCATGTGCCGTATTGCTTTCGTCTGTCTAAAGCCACTAGGATTTTTTGTTTCGTCATGTCTTTTGTATGCAGTTGCAATAGACCTATTGCTCTCTTACCCAAGCATCAAGGAGAATGCAGGGATTGGTGTTCCCACGCGCCGCACGTGCTGGCCTCCAGCAGTAGATAACATTTCCCAAAGCAAAAACCTAAAACAAATGGCATCTTGCACGCGCGTTCGTCAACGCTTTATTTTGGTTATTTACTTCGAATCTTTTATACAGGGAAGGCGTGCGCGTGTGGCGCGTGGAACACCAATCCCTGCACTACTCCTTGATGCTTGGGTAACTATAGCAAATGGTCTATTCTATTAGGTGCACGAATATTTTTAAATTTTCTGAATACGAATCGAATACGAATAAGACAAAAAACAGGCTTCGAATATCGAATCGAATATCGAATATGTGTCTAATAATAAAAAATGGCCAAACAAGAGGTAACAGCAGGTTTTATTGCCTTTTAGAAATAAATCAATGCAACTGCATTTTACTGGGCTGCAGCAGGCTAAAGATACCTCTAGTAATGCACTCGTTACAAATTATCGTGTATGAAAATTAACTGCTCAACGTGACAACATTTTCCCCAGTAGAAAGACCCTTTCACACGGGAAGCCTGCGAAATTTCACTAAAATTCGAAGAAGTTCGACTTATGGACAAATTGCCCCGCTGCTACACGAATATTTCGAATTTTAAAAACAAATAATTTAGAAAGTACTTTATTTTATATTTCATAAAATGGTTTCCAATGTTTACACCATATAAAAGCGAAAATATGCGCTTTTAACGCTTTCATTAGTTATTAATGTTAACCAGTGATGCCAATAAACCCAACCAATATTGCACTTTTCCTCCGCCAAATGGAGTCAACTAGCTTTTTTTAAATTTTCGCGCATGCACACAAAAGTCGAACTTCAGTCGAACCTTGGTCGAACATCTCGTTGAAGGTTCGAAAAGTCGAACTTGGTCGAACTCGAACCTGGGCAGGTTCGAGTTCGACCAAGTTCGACCTCGAGAGTGAAAAACATCCCTAGTTTTGAGTGCGCGGGAGTGGCAGGAGTTGTTATCAATGGTGATGCAATGTTCTACTTGCACCTAGCTTTTTCGGTTTTTTACTTCTCAAACATTTATATTAGATAACACTTTCGAGAAATATTTTATATTTATATTTCACTCTCGAGGTTCATTGGATTGTATCAATTTATAGAACGCGCAATTACATCACATATTGCTATATGTGATGTAATTGCCACTAACAAAGGGCTTGGTGAAAAAAAAAACTTAAACTGATCCTGTCTTGCTGCCATCGGACAGATAGAAACGGAGCAGACCGATAACGCATTCATCATACGCCTTCCTCAATGAATAAACATATTCATAGGGGAATGCGTGGCAGGCAGATTATTCGTTACTTGCTCGAATATTCGCAGTTTGTGCGAATATTCGCCGTTTTTTCCGAATATTCGGCTTTGGCCGAATATTCGGGAACTTCCGAATATGCAATTTTCGAATCGAATACGTTTCGAATAAGGAAAATATTCGATTCGTATTCGAAATTTCGAATATTCACACCCTAAATTCTATGTAACGTCTAATCAATTCGTCGCATTTAGTCATTTCAATGCTTCTCTTCTCGGAAACAACTATATGTGCAGTGGCGTACCAACTTGTTTTTGAGTGTGAAGGCAAACCAGACCCCCCCCCCCCCCCAAGCGGCAGGGGGCGGTGCCCTTGGGCGCCGCCGGCCAGTGTTTGCCCTGCTCAGTGGCGGCTCTTTTAGGGGCGGGGGCAGAACAGATGTGGGCCTGTGCCCCCCCCCCCGCTACTTTGAGAACTGGGGGGGAGGAGCGCAGCGCCCCTCTACCGGCCCGTCCCCCGGGTTGGTACGCCCATGTATAGGTGGCAGTTTAGCAACAACGAAACCATTTTGGGAGCCTCCATGATGTGTACGTGTAAAATTGGTTGTGGAATCATTTTTCTATTTCAGTAAATACCGCTAAGAACTAATCCCTGACATTAATAACTTACAAAACTACCCATCAGTTTTTCTCTCCGCGCAATGGCAGTCGCAGAAAATGAAAGGAAAGAAACAGCTTTTCGGCCACGTGAACTGAAGTGTTCATCATAAAAGAGCTTTCGTAGACCGCGTTTCCCCCTCCGCTAAGCTAGCTATACTCTGTTTCATACTTAGCGTGCAACGCTGTCAAAGCTACTGGCGCGAGCGTGGGGCTTGATCTTGTTGATAATTTGGACGCGTTCTCGTGCAAACAAAATCATAGATGAAGCCAGCGGGCTCGCGCCAGTAGCTTTGACAGCGTTGCACGCTAAGTAATGAAACAAAGTATAGGTCCTCCGCAACGAAGAAGCTGCTACTGCACCTGCGCGCCGATGGCCTTGACTTGTCTTGACTGTAGAGTTCCGGGTATCGTAACGGGTTGCGGAGAGCGTTGCGGGACGGCGAATACCATCTATGGTTTGGCAAAGCATATAGGCAACCGGCAATGCAGTTTGGCACTACACGTTGCGCCATCTAGCGGCTGCGAAATAAAGAAACTGGGTAGGCCAGGCCACAGTGGGCCAGGCCGGGATGGGTCGTGGGACTGCGGGCGGGCGCATTTAGAAACCACGTGTGAACGTGGTGTTTTGGATCGGCATGTGCCTTTTTCCAACCGTTTTTCGTGAAAAGTAAGTCCCAACTTCACGTCTCTATGACCTCACCGGGTTCCTGCGACATCTCGCCTACGTCCTAGAGTTCCCCCAAAAATAAACGTCGCTACTGCTGCGTGAAAGAACTGCCACAGTCGCGAAGGTGACTCAAGCGTCAAACTTTACCGCTTCCCTTCGAGATCTTGGGAAACGACACGGCGACAGAAGTGGATTACTGCAGTGCGACGCATCAAGTAAGTGAATTTTACATTAATTGTTGAAGTGAACGAAAATAGATGTGGAGGTTTCGAAAGTGGTCTGACGAACTCGTTTTGCAGACTAGTCGGCAAAATAACATATTTATAGAAGTTGTTTTACGAGTCACTTGGACAGCCACATAGAGAAATACGTTAGGAACAATCGGGCCGAATTGTTGCTTCGCTGTGACGTTCGAGGCGAGAGGTCCGTCGGCCCGTTCCGGCATTCGTAGTTGTACGCGTGCATAGCCGTTCGGCACGCGCGGTCGCAACCAAAACCTTCCAAACCTGCAAAATTTCAAATAGTGGATTTTCGTAGCACAAATGTTTTGTTTGTTTCGCCAACCAAATTTAATGCTGAGTTTGGTAACAAATGTGACGGCGTGCAGAAAGCAGGATGCAAAAGTTTTTCTTTGGAAAAAGCTCATGCGAAGCGTAAATATCCTCACACGTACACTTTGTTGCCTGTCACCTTTTTACAGAGGCTTGTGTACTGTTCTCTAGCATGCAAAGTTTGGTTCTAATAGACCACATTCCCGAAAGTCTAGTCTACCCAGCCTGTGCAGAGTCAAACCGACGCTCTAATGGCGGCACTGGCAGCATCTCCACACCAGAAAATGCGAACGTCTTCAAACGCATCAGCGCAGAAAGGGCCAAAGGTGTTGGTTCCTTCACGCCACCTTCGACTCACGAAATTGAGGTTGCTGATTTAGCGGAGCCGCGTCTCCCTATCACCGCCATTAGAGCGGCAATGAGGCTCGTGGGACTGCCACGACAGGTGACTCTGAGCTTTTGCACAAGGGTCTATTCGCCCACCCCCCCCTTTGTGATTCTACTGTGTGTGGGGCGTCGGGAGAAGAAGAGGACGGCCGAGCGAGGCGCGAGCGGGGTTCCAGCCGGCGAAGAAGAGGAAGAGCGTGCTGCACGAGGCTGGGGCCGGGCAGGAACGATAGATCCGTTCTGGCTGGTCTGGCTTGGTCTGGCCCATGGCGAACCCCGGAGAATTCCACCAGCGAAGATCGATCAGGACCGGCGGAAGCGGCGAGCCCTGACCATACCGGCCTAGTCCATGACGATCCCGGAGTGGTTCCGCAGCGAGACTCTGGCTGTGATAGCCCGGAACAGCTAGCCCACGCAGCACTGGCGTGGGAAGGACGATCCGCAGGCCTGGTGGGCTATGTTGCACGTTCTGGACTCCCACGAGATCTAGGGAGAAGGAAGTGACGTAGGTGTGAATGAACGTATCTTAATCGCGGAAACTCACCGTCATCAACGACGCCACCAATCAACATCCAAAGAGCGTTGTTGACGTCACTTCCTTCTTCCTAGTCTCCTGGGAGTCCCAGAGCGTGAACGTGTCCGCCTGGACACGGGCTCCGACTGTGAGCTCTGAACGACGGGCGACAACTAGGGTCGGCGAGTCCGGACTGCCGGCTCTCGAAGACGGGCAACCGGGATGTACAATATAAACCCATTCGCTGCCTTCTCGTTGTGTTGTGTCACTTCCTGGGAGACGAGCGAAGCACAGACCGATCGGGCGGCCACAAGTAGTGAAGAGAACTCAAACTGGTGTCCAAATGACTACTCTAGAATATTCTCTAAGCACTTGGACCTATCAAGGCTCTCGATGGTCTTAATAAACCGCGTAAAAGAACCAGGGACATGGCACGCAGGGACGCAGGTGCACACGGGGTGACGGGGACTGCTGAAATCGGGGTCGCCGCCGCTCGCAACACCCCGACGGGCAGACTGGCCGCCCCATTAACAGAGACGCCTCCGCTTGTGGCGCTGAATGCAGTACTCTCGTGGCGCCGCCTGTGTTCGCCGGCTGCCTATACACCTTTTCTACGTGGGCGCCGCCATCTTTAATTCTGGAACTTCCGGTATGCGTGAAATCATCGCTTTCTTCTCGCCTCAACAGTAGAACGAGTTAACAATTTATTTGCAAACGTCAGTCGTTCTTGTTATGACCCTTCTTTACTTCTTTACTTGTTCGGGGCTGTAATCTCTTGCTTTTTGTTGGGAACGCATACCGGATACGGGGACAACGTGGCTGGGTGCGAGGCTAAACAAAAAAGGTGTATAGGAAGGCTGAGTTTCAGACATTGTTAGAGTTCGGCCCCATCCACCTTTAATTAAACACGAGCCACTACGCGAATGTTTGGCGATGTTGACTGGTCATGAACTCGAGCACTCGACTCAGACTCATGAAAATCGAGTACGTCAGGGTAAAACATGACTTGCGTGCGAAGTCGTGATGTAATGTGACATCACGGTGTGAACAACGGGAATCATAGGAGGTTAGACAGTACTAGGAGAGGGCACGTTGCACATGATTGAGTGAATCACGTGACTAGTCAGATGACGTCACCGGGATTACGTGACGTGATTGACGTGATATTACCTGACGGCATGCCAACGTTGCAGCATGCCTCGCCACCCGTCACGTGAACACGTGACACATGATTAATCACCGTGCCAATGCAAAGCGCTACGATAACCGACAGCTTCTCACACATTGCAATTCTGTCAATGACGATTTGATCAATACATAAAAATACAGCTGCCAATTTTTTATTCCCAAAAGTTCATTTTGTAATCCTAACACAAAAGAAAAAAAAATTCCGTGAACCGTTTTGAACCGGTTACCATTATATTTTTGTTCCGGTTCAGTTACGGTTCAGTTCCAAGACGCAGGGACGGCGCCAGGGGGAGGCTAGGGGTGGCGGGCGCCTCCCCTAAAATTTCGTCTGCCACCCCAAGATGAAGCAGCTTTGTACGCAAATAATTGCCTACGACGTCGGCTTCAAAACCCTGTGTAACGAGTGTCCAGCCTTTAGAGCCGTTCATGCCTTTTATTTCTTTTTTTCCTACTAACTTCCATCCACGGGAAGTCGTACCGCGGGCTGAGTAAGCTACCAAGCACTTTAGAAAAAAGCAGCTCCCCTTTGGGACGCCTGCTGGCTATTCTCTCCGTATTCCGCTCTGTGGAGACCAGAGACGTGAACGACGGCGAGCTTAGTTACAGTCAAGGTCATGGGGCATCCCGAAAAGGGAAGCAAAACCTTGTTGTGAGTCTGAGCACAGGTGGCAGAGGTCCCTGCTGTGATACCCCCCCCCCCCCCCTCTTTCTCCTTGTCTCTTTTCATTTCCCTTTTCAATGAGCACACCGCATAAGCTATCTTCGCTAAGCCCGTGGGTGACGGCACCTCAGAGCAAACCCCCCCCCCCCCCCCCCAATTTGGTTCGCCTCCCGTCCCTGCCAAGACGGTGTAAAAATATCGGTTGGTTTCAGTTCTAGTTCGGCTAAAATAAACGGTTCGGTTCCGGTTTTCGGTTCGGTTCGATTCCTGTTCGACCCTCTGGGTACAGGCTTTTCGGGCTTTTCTGCCTTTTGTACTTTCTGCTTTTTATACTCAGCAAAGTTTCTAACCTTTCCAGAAGGTGGCGCGAGTTATCCGACAACTCCTACGAAACAAAGACGACGTATCTGTCCAGTCACTCGATGAAGTCGCCTTCTCGCGGAGTGTAAATAGCATGCACGAATTTTGAGCCCATTAGTCTTTAGCGTGTGGATTTGCCCTTTTATTTTTTTCCAAGAGCGGGGTTATGTTTGCACTAACCTTAGTGAGGCAGTGAGTATGAGCCACCCTTTTCCTCATTTCGCAGTATTCGCAAGCAAAGCGCGGCCACATCGACACTTGTGCCTCTCTCGGTGCGGCTCCGGGAAAAGCAAAATGGATGAAACGAAATATCCACGGACCTGAATATCGTTCATTTCGCTCGCTAACGCTGCTGCATTGCTTACAGCCGCCTCCGAAAAGAAGCGAGAGCTCCCTTCTTTCCACTACACACATCTATCCCTGCGTCATGGGCTTGGGCGGTCTGTAAACACTATGTAAATGAACCAGAGATGTTGATATCTCCCGAGTTGTCGGCAGGATTTTGTTTCGCCCTGGCAAAACCTTAATTGATATGCTTGTTTTTGTTTTTTTTCACCGTCTATTACGTTTCTTCTAAGCCCTCACGCGAGGTGATTTTGAGACCCAGAACCGTGTCGTGGAAAGAAATAACGATTCAATCGACTGGGTGTCTTCTTTTATCGTCTGGGCTTTGTCGCTTTAGCCTTGGCTCTGTCTGCCCGCCTTCCCGAAGCCCCCACTAGACGAGATAGTTTATCGCGGAAAAACCGCTAATACCCGCGTGCTGGAGAGCCGTCGCCTGTTTTCTGTAAACTTGGAGCAAATAATGCCGCGGCGTCGGTTCCTTCTGTCTGCCGGAAACGTCTGCTGTGACCACTCGCACGGTAAACACGGGAACGTTATTCTCAATATTTTTTTATTTATTTGCAGTGGGGAAACGCTGCACAACAAGGACAACGTTATTCAAGGTGATTTTTATTATATAATATATACATGGTAATTTGTGATCTATGCGTGCATGTGTGTCTTCATTGATTGTTCTTGATGTTGATGTTGCACTAAAATTCTGTTAATGGCTCTAGTTTTTTATTTTTTTTATTTCTGTGTGTGGGTTTGTATTTTAGCATAAAATGCAGTGATCTTTGGAGCATGCCATACCCTGACTTCACAGCGAGCTCTGCATTCTGTGACCAATGAGTGGACCCATGTCATATGTGATAGTTTATTTTGCCCATGCGATCATTACGTACCGTAGCACTCTCCTGCGAGCTTGCCGCAAAAATAGGCCGTAGCAGCATTCTAGTTTTGCGACTTTCTTTCTGAGCTAACGCCCTGCTGCCCCGATATGCAGTGGCTCAGCCAAAGGAATACGCTCCTTTTCATTCAGCGTGGGCCTCCTTCATGGTTTCTCTTTCTTGTTAGTAGAAAGATTTAAAAGGCCACTTCGACTTGGACCAGTTCACCTCCAAACAATTTTTCGACCATCGCTGCGCACAAGTGAGCGAATCGTGAACCGTTTGGTGAATTATTTCTTCTATTTCTGATGCTGGAACTGTTCGAACAGGCACAGTTCGGTGTGAATCGCAAGATGAGGAATGCGATAGCAAGCCCGCCGATTTGCCTTCCAGGAATCTCCTATCTCGTTTAAAAGGTCAATGCATGCCATTGCGCGGACATGCATCGAGTTAGCATGACCCGCTTTACGAATCACTCCGACATTATGGAATCAATGAACGGACTGGATGAGAATAGGAGATTAAAGCTTGGATTGTCCCGCCTCCAGCGTGGGCCTCCTTCGCTAATGCTTCGGTGTCTCGGGAGCCTTGAGAGCGTGCACGCGCAACCAAAGCATGGTGGAAAGCAGCAAGCGCATCCTGGAGGCCAGGTGTTCAAAAGAGACTGCCTGTCGTTGTCATGCTCTCAATGACTATGGTCTGTGCTTAGACGAAGCATTACGTGAACGATTGTTCACTTTTGGGAGGGTGGAAGACGGGTCACCTTCCTCAGCGGCTTTCCGGAACAACAAAAAACAAGCGTTCAGGAAATGATGTTCGACAAGTGTTTTTTTTCTCCTAAAAAGAAACGGAAGTGATGGAGGTGACGATATTGCTTCTGATTGGTTAGAGGCTCAAATGACGAAGTTCCCTCTTTCGTCATTTGAGACCTTCTAGCCATCGGACGCAATATCATCACTTCCGTCACTTCCGTTTCTTTAGGATAACGAAACATTTGTGGAACATAGCCCCCCAGATGTCTATTTTGTTTCAAACACTTTTGTTCACCCATGGCGCGTGAACGCGACGCCGATGCCCAACGACGTCGCCGTGACGTTTCACAGCTATCACTGTGATCGTACTGAAGATTAACGCGGGACTATTTTGTTTTTATATACGGCTTTGTGGGTTATTGCTTTCTTGCCACGTAGGCACCGGTCTTGCGATTCATCGAAATGCGTCGAATTGTACGTATGGTTTTGCAGGGTGGTTCGACCGAACTTAGGAAGGCTCTGGGGCCATTTTCTTTAAACACTCAAAAACCCCTAAAGTTCGCTTTTCCTTTTTCGTCGCTCTGTGACAGGCGCCAAACTATGTAAGCACATACGCAAGCAGAGTGCTTTTGAAACAGGTCTTTATCTGTTGCAACAAGGTGGTGAGTTGGGTTAGTTGGTTCATTATGTACATTTAAGCGCCAAAAAACAAGGACAGCGAAGAATGATGCCGATATAAGGTGCGTTCTCCTTGTCAGGGACGAGCGCCAGGATTTTCATAGTGAGGGGGCAGCGGGGAGGTGAACCAAATTGGGGGGGGGGGTGCTAGCTCTGAGGTGCTGTCACCATATGGCTTATCGAAGATAGCTTATGCGGTGTGCTCATTGGAAAGGGAAATGAGGAGAGACAAGGAGGAAGAGGGGGGGGGTATCACAGCAGGGACTTCTGCCACGTGTGCTCAGACTCACAACAAGGTTTTGCTTCCCTTTTCGGGATGCCCCATGACCTTGACTGCAACTAAGCTCGCCGTCGTTCACTTGTCCGGTCTCTGCTGAAGATAAGCACCACAGAGCGGAATACGGAGAGAATAGCCAGCAGGCATCACAAAGGGGAGCTGCTTCTTTTAAAGCGCTTGATAGCTTACTCGCCCGCGGTACGACTTCCCGTGGATGGAAGTTAGTAGGAAAAAAATAAATAAAAGGAATGAACGGCTCTAAAGGCTGGACACTCGTTACACTGGGTTTTGAAGCCGACGTCGTAGGCAATTATTTGCGTACAAAGCTGCTTCATCTTGGGGTGGCAGACGAAATTTTAGGGGAGGCGCCCGACACCCTAGCCTCCCCATGGCGCCGTCCCTGCTCCTTGTGTTGTCGTCGTTCTTCACCCTGTCCTTGTTCTTTTGGCACTCATATGTATGCATTTTATCGGTTCTTTACACAATTCCGTGTGTAATAGGTAGCCTGTGCTAGAGCCGCTAAGCTACGCGCAGGGCGTCTGCACTCCAGGTTCCCCATTTTGAGGCTCGGCGCAGAGCGTCTGCAATTGGCGACGTTGCTCTTGCAATTGGCGTCGTTGCAATTGGCGATCGTTGCAGCGAGCGTGTTCAGTGGCTCTGCCCCGCGTAACAATCGCCACATGGCGGAACGCTAAGCAAAAAAAAGTGGCTCTGTGCTAAACAGTCTTCTCAAAAGAAGGGTTTATTCAAGTGCGTGACAATGCTCTGTCTCCTGGACACAGGCCAGCTGGACGTGCCACTGTCCAGCATCGGCTTGGAGCAGGCGGAACTCTTGGGCAAGCATTTGCAGCAGCACAAGTTCACCCACGTCTACAGCAGTGACCTGTCCAGAGCCAAGCAGGTGGGTCCAGTGACTGTAATTGTGTTCTGGGTTTGTTTAGGCAGCTGTAAATTAGTCAGTTCCTATGGACGTCTGGTGTCTCCACTGTACATAAGAAATTTAGCGAATGCAGTACGACTGCTAGGCTGGGGTCTTTCACGTGGCACACACAGTAGTGTTACACGGCCGCATGTTGGTACGATGATAATTTGCATCGAAGCGGTCGGGTGTGGGGATTGAACCTAGGAACCCCCGATTCTGCGGTATGAGCTTTCGTTACACATGATCTGACTGCGATGCGTCAGCATGCTTGGCTAACCGACCCTTCTGGTGGGTTCAGCCACGAGGCCGTTGCCAAATGTCTCTGCCCTGAGGATCCTAGTAGCAAAGGGATGACAAGACTTGGCTGGTGTCTGTTCCTTGCCACTGACCAGGAATACTGTTGGCGTTCCTAAAGTGCAGACATTTCCAGGTGCGAGAAGCTTTAAAGGTTTCATTTACATTGCAGTGGCAATGACATGTCCTCAGAGCCATTGGCCATGGTGTCGCTAAACTGAGGCTCTCACTTGACTGTCGAGGCACTACCGTAATATCCAGAAAATTTGACCCACGCCCAAAAAATAACCCTCCCCCTATTTTCAGCGTGATTTGCTATTTTTTTTCAAAAACAGCGGAAGATAGTTTACTTTTAGTAATTGCAGAGCATGGCCGGCCAATGGTGGCCTTGACCGAAACGACGTCCAGTAGCTACAGCGGGGGATAAGCGAACATTGCTGACTGGGGAGAACGGTCATCCCTACTTCATTGTAGGGACGACCGCCCAATCTGATAACAAATCTGATAACAAGTTTAGCAGATCGTAAAATACAAAAATAGCAATTCTTTTTAGAATTTTCTGAATCGCACACTGAAATTTAGTTTACTCTTCATTTTCACCCGATTTGCTCTCGATTTTAGTTGGGATATTACGGTAGGTGTTGTACTCCATTCACACCTTAGCTGACAAGGCCGTAGATATGTGCCTTTTCATGCATCGATCTTCGTCCACATGATCACATTCTTTTCCGTACGCAGAGTCAGGTGATAAAAGGGAGACTGTTGATTGGTCTGGTGAACGTGTAGCTCCCACCACTCTGTTAGTTTAGGGGTGAATGGAGCATTGGGCTGAGCTGCCAGCTTGTATGTTTCAATGTTGTAGCTATTGAATGTTAGCGTACAGAATGCCGTGGTGCAGATTCCGTCAAGTACACACAAGCCAGCGTGGTGGATTATGGCAGGCAGCCATTCTAGCCGCATGTGCCATGATTTCATCAGAATAAGGAGGTTAGCTTGGCTTTAAAGGTGTTATCGTCTTGCCAGAAAGAAATGGCCCTAAATATAATATGCAATTTTGCCTTCACAAAACGGGGAATTGTGCTCGTCGCACTTCCATTTTACACTGTAAGAGGAAGATTTCTCCCTGTTGTAAAGTGTACAATAGTGATTTCTGGTGGCAGAGAGCACCTCTGAGGCTCTTAGAAAAAAAATTGGTCCTTTTCAAATTGCATTTTTGTGCTTTATTCTGGAGCTAGACATTTTGACTCTTGAATAAAACAGCAAATGTTGGAACTATTCAGAGCATGCGAGGGCACCGGCAAAAGCGAGCAAGCACGCGACCAAAGCATTGGAGCTGCCACGACCACGGCCTCTTGATCACAAGCTATGCACTACCAGGGAGAGAAAAGAGAGAAGAAGATGGCTCCCAAACCACGTTGACTATTCTGTAACTGATGTCAGACAATTAAATTAGTTTGTTTTTATTAGATCGAAGCATCGACCTCATACCAAAAAAGATCCGTCAACCTTTGGTGCCGAAACCCGGGATTTTCCTTTACCGGGCTGGACGGTGAGTCTGAGGGTTGATTTAACAGAGCGTCAAGTCTCGACATCGGGGAAGCAAGACAGCTAGGCCTAACAACGCGGCGATGGAGAGACTCAAACAGAAGCGGAAGATCCAACGCTCGCAAGTCACCAAAGTACTCTCAGAGATCGACGCGGCTGTGGAATGCGAAGTACTTGCTGAAGAGGAGTTCCGGATTCTTCTTGCCCGTCTCAATACCATACATGGCCAACTGAACGAAACGGATGCTGCCATCGAGCCATTGCTGAAAGATGGAGAAGCGGAACAGGAGTATGCGCGGACTATTGAGTACAACGACCGTGTCGTCGCGTATTCCACTCGCCTGAGCTTCAAGATTACCATCGCAAGCGCAGACGGTGCCAAGACCTCCGATCGAACAAGCCGGAGCGGTAACGAGTCCTCTGGGGCATCTGCAAAAGTGAAGCTCCCCAAGCTAGAGCTTTTGGAATTCAACGGAGATAGCCTACAGTGGCCGCCTTTCTGGGAGCAGTTTGAACAGGTGGTCCACAATAACCGAGAGTTATCGCCGACCGACACGTTCAACTACTTGCGAGCTGCTCTCTCTGAAGAAGCCGCTGAGGCGATTGCCGGACTACCAGCGACAGCGAGCTGCTACGAGGACGCTCAGGACATCCTCAAAACCCGGTTTGGCAACGAAAAACGGTTGATCAACGATCACATGATCAGATCATCGCTCGATGTCCGAGGGCTCAGGCGTCTACACGACGACCTACAAGAAAATATCCGTGGGCTCAGGTCCCTTGGGGTGAGCGAAGAGACCTTCTCTACACTTCTGCACCCATTAATACTTCGGCTGCTTCCGGAAGACCTTGTTCTTGCCTACCATAAAACTGCTGTATGCGACAAGGAGCACCGACGACTGAGCACCCATTCTACTGCCCCGTCAAGTAACAACAGTGACCAAAACCAAGGTCAACAGGGTCAACTGCCAATTCTGCTGAGGTTTTTGCGAGTAGAAGTAGAAAGCAGAGAGAGGACTTCCTGCACAAAGAAAACGAATCATCGCCTAAAAGACAGTTCAGAAGAAGAACAGTTTACGTCTGCTACATCAAAGGACCTGCGAGGTCATGGACAAACAAAGGGCTGGCAGCAGCACTCCTACAACGAACAGACAACCAGGAGTGTGCGTTCTGCAAGTCGCCAGACCATGACACCGAGGTGTGCAATGAAACCATGTCTCTCACTGAAAAACGACAGATCCTTCAGAAGGCTGGACGATGCTTTAAATGTACAAAACGAAACCATCTCGCCAAGAAGTGCAGAAGCAAAATCGAATGTTTCGAGTGCCAAGGTCGACACGCCACCGTTATGTGCGATCCTGAATTCCTCTCGAGGTCAAGTGAGAAACCGAAGACACCACGAAGGAGTAAAGTCTCCACCAGTCCCATGACACTTCAAGTCGCTGTCACTGATGAAGCAAAAAGCAACAGTACTGCTGCAAACAGCTACAGCTTGGAGATCAGAAGCCAAGTCAGCAACGGAACAAGAAAAGGTGGCACTCACAGAAGCTCACGACGACGTGGGTCGGCTCAATAAAGCTGTCTCGACTTCCAAGAAGAAGACGGAAGTGAAGTTTAAGATGTTGCTCGAGCAAAACAGTGATCTAGAAAAAGAGGTGTGTGTTTTGCAGTCGCAGCTGGAAGAGAAGAATCAGCTGCTGGAGAGTGTTCAACATGCTCTCGATTCAAAGTGCACTCAAATGGAAGAAACCACGCTAGAACCTGCAGCAAGGAAAGCAGCCGCCGAGGCTCAGATTGCTGGGCTGATACAGCAGCTACAGGACAAAGAACAGGATCTCTCGACGTTGCGGGAGCAGTTGAGCACGGCTGTTGAAAAAGCGGATTCAGAGATTACTTCTCTTCAACAGAGCTTCGGGACAAGTGCACAGACATCTTCGAGGTTGCAGACAGGGTTGATGGACTTTAGAAGCAGCTTGGAAGCAATGAAGGCCGAGAAAGACTCTGTTGACAAGACACTCAAGGAAGTCGACGGTGGACTGCAAAAGGCTCAAGACGAGCACAAAAAGCTAGAACTCTCGCTGAGTACCGTCACCGCAGACCTCAAGAGTTCTCAGGCTGCAATGTCCAAACTGAAAGATGCATGCACTTTCATGAAAGTGCAGCTTAGTGTTGCAGAAGCCGAAAAGGCCGAACTGTGCGGAAGCGAGCTGACCAACTCGCTTCAATGCACGGAGGATGTCAATCAAGAGCAGGAGGCGCTGGAAGCAAGGAGCAACACACTGTCAAGGACCGTCAAGGAACTTGAGTGCAAGTTGTGCGAAGCACAGCACAGAGGCCAGCAAAAAGAAAAAGAAATGATTGACGAACTCAGCAGACTACAAGCCGAAAAAGTGAATGCTGGCAAAGAGCTAGAAAGGACGAACCAGAAGAAACAAGAGCTATCACTCAAATTGACTGAAATGAAAGAACTCTGGAACATGCTTCGCAGCGTAGAGCTCAAGGATCACTTCAGCAACAACAGAATTCACTGGAAGTTTATTGCGGAGCGTATCCAAGGGTGGGGCGGGTTCTATGAGCATATCGTGCGGTCAGTCAAGACATTACTGAAAAGGCCATCGGCCGAAGACTCTTGACGGAGGAAGATCTTAAAACCCTGCTTAGCGAGATAGAGGCTGTAAATAATTAGAGACCACTGACTTTCACCTACAACGAAAGCCAAGAGCCTCAGCCTTTGTCCCTGTCATGCTTTCATGTTGGCAAGCGGCTGACGTCGTTCCTAACCCGACAGTTCCGGACCTAAGGACGTTGAAGCTGAGACGCTACGGAAGCTCTGGGAGCACAGACAAGAAGTCATGAAGAGTCTTTGGCAACATTTGTCGAGGGAGTAACTGACGAAACTTGGGTCACTGCATGCTACGAAGGAGTCACGTCACCAAGTCAAGGTTGGAGACTTGGTGCTTCTACGTGAAAGTATGTAGCCACGCCCGTTGTGGAAGACGGGAATTGTCCAACAGGTATTCCCGGGACGAGACGAGTTACGCTCTTGCGAAGTAAGGCTTTCACACGGAACTAAAGTAAAGTCCCCCATACAGGCTGTTGTACTCCCTGGAATCCTCGGAGCGTGAAAAAACGGACTAAGTGCGTTTGCCGGGGGGTGGATGTTGGAACTATTCAGAGCGCGCGAGGGCACCGACAAAAGCGAGCAAGCGCGCGACCAAAGCGTTGGAGCTGCCACGACCACGGCCTCTTGATCACGAGCTATGCACTACCAGGGAGAGAAAAGAGAGAAGAAGATGGCTCCCAAACCACATTGACTATTCTGTAACCGATGTCAGACAATTAAATTAGTTTGTTTTTATTAGATCGAAGCATCGACCTCATACCAAAAAAGATCCGTCAGCAAATGTTTAGTCTTGATTGGGGTAGTGCTTCAGCACGAAGCTGCCATTACCTCAACGACCAGAGATGTTTAAACCTGGGAGCAAGTTCAAGCTCAAAGGGACAATGTCCGCATGTCTCTCTTAGCTCTGTTCCTCGGGTCTTGAGACTTACGAAAGCAAATGAAACCTTTCGGCCATACCTGATTGGCCCACATTCCAAAATGGCCTCAGTCGCACGAGATTGGGTGGCCAATATTTTCACATACACATAAGGCGCAATAGGAGGAGCGGACGTTAGAGGCACCACAAAGGACGAGCACTACTTGAAGGAGGAGACTGAAGAAGTGTCGGCGTTTCTCCTGTCCCCTCCTTCTACTCATCATCATCGTGACATTTACCCATTAGACCATCAACCTATTTTGGACGTCTATCCAGACGTATACTGTCGGCTAGGTTGAATGTGGCCCCACTCTCCCCCCAGACGGCGATGAGCATCCTGCAGATGAACCAGGTGACCGTCAGCCCCATTGCAGAGGACCAGCGCCTAAGGGAGAGGGTGAGTTTACCATGCTACGTTCCCACAGCTTAATAATAATAATAATAATAATATTAATATTATTATTATTATTATTATTATTATTATTATTATTATTATTATAGATTATATTAATATTATCATTATTATTATTATTATACCGAAGAACCCTTGGACCAGCAATCCGGAAAAGGGGGATTAGTGACCTGCAAGTATTTGCTGTCCTTTTCCCTCTCTTCTTGCACTGGTCCTCAGGAGAGGGAAAGCGTCTTTGTGTGAGCCAATGTAATCCACAATGGGTGCAAAAGCCACCTTTGGGGAGCCCAATCCAGGCCAGAGCATAGGCAGCGGTGCGGACAAGTAGAAGTGCGCACTGGGCGGGCGCTAACTGGCAACTGATGTTGGAACACTAAAAAGATGAAAAATGCTTATAATGGTGCAAAAAATAGAAAAAAAAATGTCCTTGTCCCTTGGCCCCATTTTGAAGCATTCAGTGTTGTTCTTAGATGTGCGACGCCATCTAGGGTGTTACGGAGAAACTCTGCTTTAAGTTTTTTAATTCTGGTTTCTGTTTTTTCACGAGGGCACCATTTTTCACACTTCTTTAAAGTTCCAGGGTCGTGAGCGATCGCTTCAAGCGTGGTGTCTCTTCGTCGCTCGCCGACGCTCCTCAGAAACATTATCTGAATCGCGATTCTGGTGCATATGCAATCAATTTTGTGGATGAAAGTGGCACGAGTGAGTCGGAAGATGACAATCATTCTTTGGATTTTTGTTTCGATTGTGGCAGTGGTTTGAATTAGCCGGGATTATTCGCAAGTGCCAGTGGGCATGTTTTGTTTTGTGCGCCGAGGGCATTCATTGCCTCCATGAGCTCCCGTGAACATACTGGGTGTGTTCTGAACGCATTATTTTCATCTCAGGCTGTCTGCCTGAGCGCCTGTCTACAAACAGCCTGCGTGCACTGCAGTGCATAAACCAGATTTGGGTGAGTGGCTCTGCCAGCCAGTGGCACAGCACGCAGAGCGTGAATCAGAGCCGCTGTTGGTCTAGTCTGATTTGCATCAACAACAAAACAAGGATTTTTTTTTTTTTTTTTGAGAAGGCGGTTTAGTTTTGATTTTGGAATAATGCCACATAGTAGCACAAAACGCTTTGGTCAGGGCTTTGGGAAATGGTACAATCATCACAAGGGCAATTTTTTTTTTTTTTTTCTGCCGATACAGGAAGTTTTTTTTTCAGAGGCTTTTCAAATTTGTGGGATTTGTTTCTAGGAGAGTAAAGTACGAAATGTATGTTTTAATTTTTTTTAACTCGTAATACTTTGCGAGGCACATTGAAAATTAAAAATACTTTCGTGTTGGTTACTCGTGATTCAACATTACATTATTTTTTCTTGCACTATATAATAAGTACCTCGTTCCACATTTACATTTTTGAAAAAGAATTCCTTTAGCTACATTTCGGTATGCTTTGGCACACCTAGTAGCTAAATTTGCAGATATAGACTTTATTTTTTTACTGAGACCACTCCGTAACGGCCTTTATTTATTACTGCGGTGAGGAAAGTATTAAAACGTCACTTTTGTCCTTCCTCGAAACCCTGGATGTGTTCCAGCTCTATTTACCCAACTAGCCCAACAGTTAATCCGGTTCATCCCATGCTAGTCGTCGGCTATTTTGTGCTATGTCGTCAAGGCCAGCTTGGCTCTCACAGTGCTAGTGCCCCGCACTGCCGGGAGAGCACGTGGCCTTTCTCGTGGCTCATTTGCTTGTGGCTCATTTGCTTGCACTCTCGCGCAAAGGAGACACTGAAGAAAGCCACGCACTCGCACGAGGAGCTTCGACAGAGTTGGACTGCTGCAGGAGCTATGCCAGCCAATGCAGCACAAAATAGTCGACGCCGAATATGGGTCGTTGCAGCTGCATAGAACCAAAAGGATCTAGCTTGGCCGCCCTCAGTCCAGCAGCAGGTATTTTCTAGCTTCTCAGACGTTCTCGGACTTGTAATACGGAAAACGGTGGTTTTCATCAGCCTATACTTGGTTTCATCATTTTATTTATTGTACGCTTATATCGCCCTCAGGGGGCTTTACATAGGGGGGGACAAACAGCAATATATATTAAAAGTCGCAAAGAAAGCACACACGCTTAAAAAAAACAAAAACAGTGTAGGTTAATTACGTGTGAAGAGCGGCAAGTGCGGCTCGAAACATGCTGGGCTCTTCTATTGTTACAATGTTATCGGGGAGTGAATTCCACTCGGTAATAGACAGCTCAGGGTGCGCACAGGTCCTTGAAATCCTTGAAAACCCTTGAATTTGAAAGTTGCTTTTCAAGGCCTTGAAAGTGCTGGAATATCTTTGCCGTCCTTGAAAACCCTTGAATTCTTAGCGTTTCGCGGGGCTCGGTTGCGCGACCCGCGTTTTATAGCGGTTGAGCGTGGTCCCGGGAAAATTCGTTGCTTGCTTTCCGCGACACCGGGATTGCGAAGTCAAACCAATCAAACTTCCTGCGCGAGAAAAAAAAAAGAAAAACGCGCAGTTGCCGCGCTTTTTTTTTTCTTTTCTTTCATCTGGCTTGCTTCGACTTCAGGGTTGGCCAAAAGCCATAAGTGGCCACAATGAGGCTGGAGAGCCTGGAGAGTCTCGACCTCTTCGTAAAAAAGGCATGTTGCGCCAGCGTGCTTATTTGCAACGGAAATGCAGTTATATGAATCAAGAGTTAAATTTAGTAGTATTTAATTCTTTCTTTTGCCTTCGTCTTTAGCTGGATTTATTGGCAACCCACTAAAAAAGGCACAGCCCCATAGGCCGAGAATTGTCTGTTGGCCACATTGTGCTTTGTTTATATCTGGTCTGTGCCTACTCCGGATGCTTTGTTCGCTGTTTGTTCCCACGTGTCGCTTATGGTGCGTGTAGTGACCCAGTGATTCGTGCATTCAGATGGCATAGAATAATGCCCGGGAAATGTAAGTTCCAAAGCGCTTGGCTCAGCAACGACGACTATAAGCTTTGGGTTGCGCCAGATACAGCAAACCCTCACTGCGCAAAATGCACACGCTGCAGAAAGACGTTCGACATCACTTGGATGGGCGAATCTGCCCTCAAAAGCCATGCAAAAGTGCAAAGCACTGTGGAATCATGCAAATGGCAGCTGGAAACTCGATGGAGAACTATCTGGCAGCAAGCGAAGCGAGCGTCCACTGGCTGCTCCTCAGCAGCGTAGACTCAACTAGCTAATAAACTAAAAGACTGACGGAGCTTCGCCTTCATGAGTCGAATGAGACTATGTACAATCTCCAGAACTAACTTCACCTAGTCGAATGAAACTGTACGCGCAATAACTTCAAGTGAAGTCAGTTTTCTTTGTTCTGTGCAATAAAAATAATGTGTGTGATCTACTGTAGTGTTCTTTATTTTTTGAAAGGTCCTTGAAAAGTCCTTGAATTTTTTTCTTGAAAACCTGTACGAACCCTGCAGCTGTAAAGCTGAAAACTTGTAGATGTTAGTCCTAGGAGTGGTGACATGAAGTTTCCGTGTGTTGTCTGTGCTTGAGGAGATGTGGATGGCGGCTCTGCAATACTTATCTTTTTTGGATGGCGAATGGTAGTACAGCTGGTGCAGGGCAATCAGCCGTTACACTTTCTGACGGTCTGCGAGAAGTGGAACCTCAAGTTTCTGTTTTAATGCTGTAATGCTTGTGCGGGTGTAGTTACGAAGTATGAAGCAAGCTCAAGTCCAGACGCATCCGACGCTACGAGCTAATGGGACCAATCAGGCGGTGTCAAAAGCGCAAGTCACTGGGCCTTTTTTGTTTGATTGCTTCAGCGACGATACAACACATACGGAAACACGACAACGACATGACGGCGCGCTTGAGTAGCCTTGAGCATGAATCAGTCGCCCTCAAGACGCCCGAACGTCTTGAGCATGTCCCTCTAAGTGTGGCACACGCATCCCCTTGCAGAAGTTTGGGTCGGTGGAAGGGCGCAGCTTCTGCTACCTGCGGGAGGCCTCCAACAAGGCGAACCAGTCGGTGGGCTCCTACACGCCCCCAGGAGCCGAGACCCTGGCGCAGGTGAGGTCGTCGTCTGGGAGCCGAGAGAGGAGCATCGGGCGGTACTACGGTGCCCGCCGTGCATCTGACGGGCGCGTTCGCCACAGTCTCGAATGCGGTCCTTCGATTTCTGCCGGACGACGTCGTAAGAGTGTCGCACTGTTGCCAGCCGTGGAGATGGACGTAGCAGGTGCCCGTCTTGCCGCGGGTCGCTCTCGGCTTGACGGTCCACTGAAGTTGCTGCGGCAACGGGTGGGGACGCCTCGGCGAGAGCGATGTTCGCATGCGCTCATCTTCTTTCTCCGTAACTTCTACGACCAACCACTGGCGGCGTTCGTTGCCGCTTCGGGACCATTTTTGACGCACGGGCGGTATGGGATGCCAAGCACACCGGTCAAAGACATGCTGCAGTGCGAGATTCGGTCAAACGCCTTTACAACGAATGCCTCTACTGCAAGAACGCCCGTTTAACGAAGTAAAATAAAGTCGCGGCCAATTCCCCGTGCGTTCAATGTGTTTGTCCAACTACTACGTCAAATTCCAGGTTAACAAATATTTCTGTTTGACGAAGCAATACTGCGTGGCCCCGCGAAGCAAAAATGACCGGTATTACGAATATTCTTGTTGAAAAGTAATAGATTTTACGTAAATTGTCGCTCTCAATGCTGCGGCGGCGGTTGACACCACCGCCATGCCGCCTTTGGCGCGCCCCTCCGCTCTCGCCGCGCTGCACGTTTTCGGTTTTGAGTCTAAATAATTTGTTAGTGTGCAACCTTGTGAGTAGATTGCACCATGCGACTACATAGCTGGCTGTGTTGAAAACCTGTGCGCAGCAACATAGTCACATAGTGTTATCTAGACACAAGTTTGCGCACTAACAAATATGTAAATAAAAAAACCAAGAATGCGTGGTGCGACGGTGGCAAAAGTGGCGCAGCGGATGCAGCGCTGCATTTGCCGCATGCTCGTGTGTACTTTCGTTTGCTTTCGTTTTCATTCGCGGCATTGATTGAGTACGCTACTGCACTCCAAGATGAGTATTTTTGTGAACGATGGAATTCATGCACTCATTTTCTTATTTTGCGCGTACGTCGGCGCATTTTGAAGGACCTGCGCGAACGAAAGTGTATATAAAAAAAGTATTTTCATGGGCAGTCGCAACTTCTTCTGTGCTGTCTCGGCTGTCGTTTGATTGATGGGCCGGTCTTCGTCGGGATCCAAGATTCCCAATCTCGCTCAATCCAAGCCCCAGATTGTCCCACCTCGGAGCAATCAAATGCAGTCGAGGAAACATGACCTGCGACTCTACCTGCGATGCAAAAAACCAAGTGAAAATGGTAGAGCGGCATCAAAAAACATGCCTCCCTTCTTGTGCCGGACGGATGAGAAAAAGGGCTTGTTGTGCGCCTCTCCTCATCCTCGCTACGCCGTGCGCTCCAGCTGTCGCATGTTGAAAGCGTAGCCGATTCTCCCATGATGCTGCGGGAGTGCTGCCATGTCCGCTCCTACGAGAGCAACGCAGCCGCTTCTAGAGCCTCCTCCCAGTTACACGTCGGCCAATTTAGAAAAGGCCAAAATTACACAGTCGGCGAACGCCTCTCATTTGCCGCACAATCGGGGCTCAATGTCGGCAGTTTAGTGTTCATTGCAATTCATGTTTTCGTAAATCAGTTAAGTTTGTTGCGTGGAAGTTTGGACGGCGGGAAATTAGTCTGCAGGGGGTGCGCCCAGTGTCTCGGCCGTAGACGACGAACTTTGCCACTGGCGGTAGTGGCGGTGCAACCGCCGGCTCGGTGTCCTTAAATTGCGTCGCACGGTGGCAAATACACGGACGCAAGCCAATACAATTTTCACTTTGAAAAAAAAAAAAAAAAATGAATCGAGCTTAAGATGTCTAGATTCCGCGGTACAAGCTCTCACCTCACACGCCCCGAGCTGCGATGCGCCGGCAGATTAGACTACCGTTCCCCCTTTCGACGAGTCCATTGTCAACGTACGACTCCTCGTTTCTGACGTTACTCCAACTATATTTGGCGCCATACTTTTTCTTAAAGCGCCTCGAATGCTGTGCAGGCACTCGATGTGCAACAACACGAGTTCAGTTCCGTGCGATAAATTTTTTTCGCACTCAACTACTACGACGAAGTTCCCAGTACTGTGAAAAATTCCGCCAATCCCGCAGACTTCGTTATAAAGGCGTTTGACCATAAGCAAAATGTGGCGAGTGAACCCCGCCAGCTTGAGATGGGGCTCGAGCGCAGTGCCTGGAACGCTTCTTTGACCGGCATGCTCGCCGTCTCGGTCTGGCCATGCGTCGAAAGTGGTAACAAGTGATGTCACATTGTGTCGTGTTGTCGAATGTCGCGCATCTGGCGGTTGGTCGCTGCAATTTGGGCAAACAATTTGTGTGACAATCATGCGAGGCGACACGTTTAGACGGCGACAGCTGTGCTACTTATTCGACGATATGACGATAGATTGACATTGCGCCGATCGCACACCATTCACTGGTCCGATATTGAAATGACGTTGCATTCGTTTACAGTTGTGAACATATTTTTCGGACTTGGCGGGAACCGAAGAAATGTCCAAATAATAGAGCAGTCTGAAAAATCAGCACATTAAAAACTTGCATTTGTTAAGTCTAAGACGGCTTAAAAAGTCCGTCAATTGCACCTCGCTTTAGGTTACACCTCCGCTTGCATTTGGCCACTTTCTACTAGCCTGAGAATCGCCAACTTCTTTTCTAGCATTATGGTCAAGTACTTTCCGTGCTTCTTAGCGACACTTCGCAGCGGCGGAAGGACAGATGGGGCCACGACGTCCGAGCCAGCGTAGTCCGAAAACACGATTCACCGAGACGAGAAGCGCGAGTCCACGACTGCAGCAGAATGGCGAATGGACAACGCAAAATAGTAACGGTGATGATGATAATGACGCACAGCTAGAAACAAAAACAAAAGCCAAAAAGCGTCACCTAGCAGTAGGACTTAGCAGTACTCTAGTAGCGATGCCAAACCGAGCCAATCCATGTGCAGCCAACATATAATCTTAAAATGGCGACTTCTCGGGGTGTGTTTCCTGCCGATCGCTCACGACGACTTTGTCAAAAAAATTAAACTTTCGGACTTAGTTGTTTGAAATGTCGGTCGTGACTATGCACTAGTATTTCTGTGGGGTAAGTCACGGTTCCTCCTTTAGGTTTGAAAAATAAAGAGAGCCCGAATTATCGGCGTCCGAAAAATCGGCCAACAACTGTAGCGACAAAACGTCATTGACAAAATGATAATTTTAGGGTCATAATTAGGGTTGGGAGTTTTCGGTTTAAACCAATAAAAACCGATAAAAGTACGCCAAATCCAAGTTCGGAAATTCGATTTTAACCGAAAAAGGTCAGTCTTTAGGTTCGGCTTTTTTGCCTCGTGGTTCGTTTGAATTTTGGCTTTCCCAGCTTTTTGGCGCGTTAATTGTCCTTTTGACGATCCCCCTACTCTAGGCTGCGGGCACAAGCTCTTCGCTCGAGGACACGCGTCGGCTGTACAAACTCGATCGTCGGGAGCAACTGCCAAAGATGAGGCTACGAGCTCTAAATTTTCACGTTTGGAAAATGTTGCTGTTAAGATAGCAGTATTTTCTCTGAATGTTGTTATAAAAATCGTTGGGAAAGAAAAAATTGTCGAATGAAGGCAATCTTTTAGACATGTCGAGCTCGATTAATTTGCCAGCGAATCGAGCAACAGGAACGACAGTGTGTTTGCCCTCTTGTACCACTAAAAAAGGCCAGCACGTCGGCGGCGTGGTGCCATTTTAGTGTTCTTGTTATCGCGTCGGGACCAGGTAAGGGCCCAAAATAATCAAAGCTAAAGTAGTCACTGGCAAAACTGCAAGTTTATAAAAAGCAGGGAGCACAAGGTCCCCTCCTTGCCTTACTTTGGCCCTTGGCCTTTCGAGCGTAGTCTCTCTCACCCCCACACTGAATTGAGCTCGAGACCCCTCGCGTAACGGAACCGACGCCGCTCCTCCCAGGTGCGGCAGCGGGCGGTGGCCTTCTTCAACGACCTCTGCCAGCTCCTGCACGGCTCGTCCCCGGCCGACGACCGCGAGAACCTCAGCCCCAGCAAGCGCAAGCGGGGCGACGACCCCCCTCCCCGCCCCTCTCCCCGCCTCCTCCCCCGTCGGCCTCGCCCCCCCGGCCCCGCCCACCTTCGCGGACGACCTCATCCGCGCCTCTCTCAACCCCGGCGGCAACGCCCCCCACCGAGCCACGCTGCCCCCAACGTGTCTCTGTCGCCGCTTGCGGAGCAGTCGCCGCGCAAGCTCTCGGCGTGCGGCTCGGACGACGCAGGCGATGGCGGAGCACTGCTCGCGAGCGTGCTCGTGGTGAGTCACGGCGCCCTGCTCCGCGAGATGGTGCGCCACCTGGTGGAAGACCTCGGCTGCTGCGTGCCGGGGGACGGGGCCAGGCGCTGCGCATCAGCCCCAACGCGGGACTGTCCAAGTTCACAGTGTCGGGCAGCGGGGAGCGGCCCCGCGTCGTCTGCCACCTCATCCACGACAAGCAGCACCTGTTCGGCGGCGGCTACGGCTACGGCTTCGGCCAGGGCGCGGCGGCGGGGCAGGACTCGCGCGGCCGGCTTCAGGCGGTGGAGGCAGCCGGCCTCTCGGTGGACGCTACCGCGCTCTAGTGGGGGTTTTCTCGGGAGGCGGGCGAGTGCATCGTCGCGGCGACTGGAGGCTGGTGTTTGCGGTGGTCTCTCTCGGTAAGCTGTGGGACGGTTGCCAAAAGGTCAGGTGCAACGGGGCCTTTTCTTTTTAATGCTAGATTTTATTGCGCGAGTTTGCCGCTTCGAATTGTCTCCAACAATCGGACGTCGCGCGTTCGAAAAAGCGGCGGCCTCGTGCTAAAACTTCCACGATAAAAAAAATACAAAAAAACTTCTTGTCGCTCCAAACCTGCTGGCGACCCTGGCATTAATTTGCGTCCCTCCTCTTTCTTTTCATAGCCGTCTTGCTGTTGTGTCCCGTTCCTCGCCTTCGGCGAAGCAGTGGAAAAATAACCCGAAGATATGGATACGCAGAAGTCGTCTGGTGCTCGCAAATGTTGTAAATGTATTTCCTTTTTTTTCTTTTTTTTTTTTACTGGTGTACAAAAACGGGTAGCGTTTGAAGTGCAGGCAAGGAACTGTCTTAAAGGAAATGGGAACAGCTCGACTGTCTCCCTTGCTCGCTTATCAACTCTTTCGCGTTCAGCTGCCGTCTTGTCGTCTTGCGGAAGTTTTGTTGCCGTACTGCTGTTTGCGCTAGAGCTTTGTGCGATTCAAAACTGCAAATGTGAGGATATTGGCGCCATCTTTTCACCTCACGGCGCAACTGTCCGAGAGTTCCGATTACTCGGCTTCGATGTTCGCTTTAGTCGCGCCACTGCCCACGATGGCGTTGCCGACTTGTTTCCTTGCTCCCCTTACCGTTGATATGACTGCGCAGCCCTCGACGATAGCGGTTACGTTGTTCGGCCGAAGCCCTCGAGCGGGGAAGCTGCGTTCAGAGCTCGGCACTTGTGTCGTTGGTGAGTCGGTGTAAAGACGGTTCCTTATTTATGGTTGTTATTGGTCATTGAAAACGCTGAGCTGGTACGCATTCGGTTCGGTTCTTTCACATCCTTCGTGCGCTTCCTTCGAAATGTCCACATAAGCCGAAATTTGAAGAGCAGAGGCTTGAGCCAACATTTTGCTGAAACTCTCGGCTTCTACAGCCTCCTGTATTTTGCTTTGACACAGAAAGAAAGGCTCACGCCTGGGTCGCAGACTGCATTCGGTACCATTTCAAAAATATGTTGTAAACTTTGTGTCTGAAGCAGTTAGCTGAGCTTAGAATTAAGAAAGGAACTTTCACTTTCGCTTGTCTCGGCATTTCCGTGTAGAGTCGCTTTCTGCTGATAAATTCGATGAGCCTAGTGAACGAACCAGGAGCTACACTTTTTCCTTCTGGGACAAAAGGATTGGCGACTACTGTTACGCGAGCTTTCGTGTTTGGGTCGGTGGATCACTGTGCAACTGCGTTTGGGGAATGCTTCGCAAATGCACAAGCTTCCTTGACAAAGTACTTAAGAGTCTCAATATTTTTTTCCTGATTATGCAAACTTCTTATTCGACTGATTTCTTACTTCATTTATACTGTGTATCAGCATGCGACATTGCATCACAATTTTAAAGCCTCAAAGGGTTTATGCGTTGCATAGTCAGTTTGTTACGAGAGGTAAGAAGAAACCTTTCCCCACTCTGCCATGCTGAAGTATTCATGTCAAGCCTAACAACCTCCAGCATTGTGAAATACACTCTCAGTGCATGCAGCACAGTGCCCCAGATGAGACTTCCAAGTTTTTTGGAAACTGTACCACCCGGTTTGCAAACAGTTGTTTGGTCACACCATGGTAACATCGCGAGACATGGACGTAAATCGAGCTCTCACTGTTACGGCACTCAAGACCTGGGCAAGCTGACATCTTGAAACCTGAGGCTCGTGTAAAGCGACGACAAAAAAAAATGAATGGAGGATGCGTTTCTGCTCTCTGACCCGTGTCTCCGAATTGATAGCGTTGGATTGAAAGACACCAGAGGAAGCCGATCCAGGCCAAGCTAAGCCCGATGAACCAGGCTTCGCTTACCCCTGGTTAAGGCAGAGCAAACTTGGCCGTCTGCTTTTCCGTTTTCTTTTTCGATCATGTTTAGCGAAGCGGAGGTAAGCTAGGGACTTGGATTTTCTAAAACTATGCGGCGAACGCCAGAATTGGCGCGCTTTTAGTAGTATCGCTCGCGAGACTATTCTCTGTCGTTACATTTCCCTGCATCTCTAAAGACATCCGTCAGTCTTGCAAATTATTTTTAAATCTTGCCGCAGGTTTTGGGCAAATCTTCATTCGCTCTCGTGCGAGACGGTTTCGGACGATGCCTCCCGTGCGTTCGGCTTTCCTTGCAAGCTTATAATGTAGTCCACAAACGACTTCAAATTGCAATTTCCAAGTTTCCTTTTCCCGTTTTCACGCCAAGTGTTTAAAACAAGTCCTTGATGGTCTATTTAGTGATGATGCATGCGGTGTGTAAATTGCCACGCGACGGTTGCTTCGCTACATCTGCTGCAATTGCACTCCCTTTCAAACTGTCCTCGTAAAAAGACGGACAAACGTCAGAATTATTTTGAGCACCACCACTGCCATCGCGCAAGGCTCGACGTCTCAAATTCGCTTGTTTCCCAATTGGCTTCTCTGACCGAGGGTCAAATTAATCGTCGCCCAAGCCGCTTGGTGACGGATGCATGCGGTGTATGCAGCCTTTTCGAAGATCGTTCCCACAGCTGCCATGTAATTGGTCCATGAACTGACGGAGTGCAGTTTAACGTTTTATGTGTCGAACACCTTCTCCGGTCGCAAATCTGGTCGGTGCCATTCGAGCCACATGTTTGCTGTTTGCGCGCGGCAAGGCTCGAGAACGCTGGGGATCCGTCTTCAGTCTTGCGAAGGATGTCTCCGATGCCTTTCGCTTCTGCGACGTGGCGCAGTTGTTGTGGTTGTGTAGTTCTGCACTTGTTTGTTCCATCTTCCGGCCCACCCAACTTCGCCGTTTGCCCGACATGCGCCTTGCATTGCCAGGGGAAAAGCTTTTCGCCCGAAAGTAAAACTCACAATAACGCTTCGTTCCCATGAGGTTCGTTTTATGCCGCGTTCTGGCACACGTTCGGACGCGTTGCACTTCAACAAGACAAACGACTCCTGTCGTAGCGGAGTTGGCCCGCCGTCCCAGCAAAATTGGGTCCACCCAATTGCGTGCCAGACGCTCCAAGAATGTATTTGAGATGCGCCGAAGTTGCGTCGTCTGTCAAACAACACAGCCTTCGCTCGACGCAGCGCACGTGCCCGCTGCGAAATTTGGGCTGCAACGTCATTGGCATTTATTGCCGTGTGCGACTGAAAACCAGGAACTCGGAAAATTGTAGGTGCAGTCTTTGAAAACTATGCAAGTGACCTCTCTCAGCGTACATAACGTGCAGGGATGTTCGTGGGGGAACGTTGGCCTACGGAGAACCACGGGAACGCGCTCTCACTGCCAGTCGAAAAGTTTGTAGCGTGTCCACTTTTTTTGGTAATTTCTAAGCTGCGTGCAGCGATGTGTGCAAACGATTCCCTCGGCGTTATACTGACGTCGTGTGGAGCGCGATACTGTAAAATGGAGGGCACTGGCTAGCCGACATTAGTGTCGCGCAGGTATGCCCCCTCCCCCGATCCGGCGAAGCACTCGACGAGCAGTGGACAGGGTAGAGTATCCATGGGCAAGTTGTGGGAATGTGAAGATTTGCTGGTGTATGTTCGGGTGTGCAGGACCTCTCGATGTTGACAACTGCTCGTGTCAAGAGCCGTCCCGCTCCTTATTTCTACATACACAAGTAAAAAAAAATTGGCAATTCTTTGTATCGCAAGATGCCTCCCTCAGCATTTTTAATTTTTGTTCTTCAAAAGATTGCATTAATGTTTGAATGCTAACATTACTGTAGTCCGTTGCAACTCAAGAAGGTAGGGCAAGGGTAAGACGGACCGGGGAGGAGAAAGCAGACGGAACGCTGGAGAAGAGAGGGGAAAACCTTCTTCTCTTTAGCATTCCGTCCGCTTCCTCCTCCTTGGCCTGTCTTACCCTCACCCTACCTTCTTGAGTTGTTACAAACTATAGCAGAAGTGCTTTTTTTTTTTTTAACTATTGTAACATATTGGGGAAGCACCCACCCCGCTTTCACTAAAAAAACTGGCTTAATCTAGACATGGGCTCTCGTCCGGTCAAATTGGGCACTTAACGTAATTATTTGCAGAATTCCCAAGTTTGGGAAACATAATAGCGGGCACTTGAATGAAGTGGGCGCTTCCGCACTATCTTGCGGTTCTGCGCAGAGCCTTTCTCATTTGTCTGCCTCTTTTTTATTGTTCAAACGAATGACTGCTGCAGTGACCTGAGAATCTATGAAGTGTGTGTGTTTAAAGAAATGAATGGACCTGGTGAACTCGGTGAAACTAGGAACGCACTTAACTAATTGTACTTTATACGAAACTGTCGGCAAAGACCCGTGGCTCGAGAACTGCCGCTTGGATCGAGAGCGGGGCACGGCTTCGAGTGTTTACCGTGCGTCGAGCGGTTCAAAAAGTTTACTAGCACGAGCGCGGGCTCTGTTCGTTTCTGCGTGCAATGTTAGAAGAAAAGAAAAAAATGGTTTCCAATTGCACATTTTTTTTTTTTAATTTGTACTATTCCAATGCGGAGAGCGAGTCGTCTGCTTCTTGCACAGCGGTTGTGGCGACGTCGGAACAACGCCGAGTTCTGATTGGCTTTGATTGGAAGGACACAGGGCAGACTTCGATGCTAGGTGCCTTGAGGTCGACCCACTATTTTTTTTATTCGGCCAATAAGAGCTCGGCATTCTGACATCATTGCAACCTCCGAGCATGAAGCAGACGAACTTGCGCTCCGCACAGTGTAGGCGACGCGTGGCTGGTGTGTTGCAATGTGTCTCGACGGTTTAGCACTGCACCACATACGTTTGCGCGCTATGTGTAGGAATTCTTTCACGATGCTTACAGACCAAATAAAGAAAACTGCACTTGTGGTTGTTTTTCTTTTCGAGTTTTGGAGTCGTGATGTTTCATTGCACCGTTGCCAAAATGTTTACACATGCAGTGCATGACACCACTGGCACAAACGAGCCATCGCCAGATTTTTTAACGGGGAACATGTTCTAGGGCTGGCTTTCGAGCCTGGACGACTCCACAAGATGCGACGAAAATCATAACTCGACCGGGTGCGTTTACAAAAGGCCCTTCCCGCGGCGGGAATCAAACCACCGACCTCTTGCTCTACGGTTCTATACCCTATCCGTTCAGCTCTCGTGGCACGTGTCTCGCATCTGCACAACGATGGTTGTTGGTACTTGTAAGAATGTGGAGCGTGAATTTTACGAAGGGGCTGCAAGTACAGTGGCTTCGGTTAGCGTGGTGAGAGTTTGTACATGTGTAATCCTGTTACCCCAAAACCTTTGTGGCCCCGGCGGTAGGAGCAGTGCAAAACACACTGCCCATTGTCTCTTCCAACTCTGCCTGTAGAATTAAGGTACTTTTTTTTTTTCTTAGGATCAAAAGGTTATTTAGTGTGGAAGAGGAAAGTACTCGTTTCGGGCACTGATCCGGTCAGTAAAGTGTGGGGCCTACCAACATCTTGGAGAGAAAGTGCCAATGTCGTGCTCACACAAACAGCGTTGCCCAGTGTACTAGTTCATCCATTGCATGCTGCTGCATTTAGCAGAGCGTGCTTTAGATATCTTTGAAGGAACAATGAAGTGGTCTGCATGCGTTTCCGAGGTTGTACCATGCATGATGCTGGAATTTTAGGAATGCACGTTCGGTGCTAAATTGTTAAAGAATGAAAATCTTCTTCCTGTGGACTTGCGTTGGTTGCCGACACCAACCGTGGCATTTGTTTCGGAAAATCAATAGCACTGGAAAGACGCCAGGGGGCTATGTTCGGCAAATGTTTTCTTTCTCCTTAAAAGAAACGGAAGTGACGATATTGCGTCTGATTGGCTAGCGGCTCAAATGACAAAGAGGGAACTTTTGTCATTTGAGCCTCTAACCAATCAGACGCGATAACATCACTTCCGTCACTTTGGTTTCTTTTTTGGAGAAATGAAACATTTGTCGAGACGTAGCAGCCTTGGATGACTCGACATTTGGCACCCACCATGGGAAAAGTGTTTGGCATTTAAATCTTGATATTGGTTCAAGTTCCTGAGGTATTCATGCAGTCAGAAGAGCAGACCTGAATACCCTTATCCAAATCAATCGGTTTAAGTTTCTTCTAAAAAGAAACTGCAGAGTACTTGTACTAGTACCAACTTACAAGATAGTTTGAAAAAAATAATACAGGAGCCAGTGCTCATCTTTTCAAAACTTTACCTTGCACCCATAGGTCGATTCTGATATGGTTTCTATATCTCAGGTCAAGAAACTTCTTGCATCCCATTGGCATGAGTTACAGCTTAAGGTAGGTGCTAGGGCAGTAGGTTTCAGGTTGGGGGGCTAGGGCTAGATTTGAACGGCTTTTCGGTGTCTGAGAATTGGTTGCTCGTCGCTGCGTCCTTTAGCCATTGTTTCTGTTGCCACAGACAGTACAAAGCGCAAGACTATGCAAAGTGGAGGAAACAAAGGAAAGTGCCTACAAAAGGTCTGGTATGTTTGGTGCAACTGATGGGAAGTGATGCAAGAGCAATGAGCCTTGTAACAAATCCCCGACGCCTTGCTCGTTTGGAAAAAAAGCTGAGTACGTTTTTCAATATTTGTATTTTGCTAAACAAAATGGATCTTTTGTGCATCACACAGAAGGCTACGACTCTCGTAAATTAATAGATGCGTAGCAGTGAAATTACATTTGAGAAAGGGCCAGAGGGGATCCAGGCGAAATGGTTTCAAGTAGAAACCGGAACAAAATAGTTCCACATTAATTATCTTGTACCTTGCACTCGTTAATTTTTCTGGATTGCTCTTCCAACTTTTTTTTTTTACGACTACCGGATCCGGAGAGAAGCTGCACCCCGAAAGATGACCCACCCCTATTTTGGCTTAATTTAGCTAAATATTTCCTGCTTGTGTATAAGTACAGGGCCCTAACTAATGGTGACCTCGGCAGAAATGGTGTTGCCAAGGCGGGAGATAGGTGATCATTGCCGACTGGGAAAGGGTAGTCTTTGGTTCATTGCCCCTCCCTGCGATCACAAGTTTCGCATGCCGCAAAAACTAAAACTAACATTGTTTCAACTTATTTTTATTGCACACCGAAAGTTAGCCCACTTCTTTTACCCGATTTGCTTTAGCTTCTAGGTGGGCTACACCAGATATTATGGTATTCAAATCATTTTTAAATATAACATCCACCATTGACTTACACAGCTAAAGGGGCTTACAGAGTGTACCATGCAGGCACCCAATATCGGACTATTGCAGGTAAGCTTTAGCACTAGCTCCACATCATAAAGGCACTTATTACTCCTCGCTCAAATGCCTGCTCTCAGCATAACCTCGTGCTGGTTGGATTTGCATGCCTTTATTTTATATGCAGCTTAGGTGAAAAGTAGCATCTTTTATAAATATTTTCTCTTATTGACCAGGGTCACTAAGGGACATGGAAAGAGCAAGGTGGAAATTTCTGCCTGGTAGGAAATCTCTCTGTGAGCGAAGTCAAGGCTAAAAGAACCAGCATGTTATCCCGAACACATGTATGGCACAGGCACGGGTGCATGCAGCAGAGCCACTTGCTCTTGTGTGGCTGCCTTTGTAGAGTTTCCAGGCGTACAAACTATGAAAAAGCAAGCAGAGAAAGCATACAATGAGAATAGAAATTTATTTCCACGACGAAACTTGGAATGTGAAATCGCTCAAAACACACGGCCATCGTTTTCGGCACACACTGCACGACGTTACCAAAGAAGATGAGTATGAGGCGACACATCAAAGATGAAAAAAATGACTACGTTCGGTAAGCACCGGTCTCGCGGAATTGCATTTTCCAACGTGGAGGTCCGGTGTTGTAAGTCTTCGACCCTTTGCTGCTCATGCAGGAGGGACAACACCACTTAAAAATTGCAATAAGACTAGAAACTTTGCTTCGCGCTGCTCGTAATCGATCCCCGACAGGCACGCAACACATCGCGTACGCATAAAATTCGTCCGACTGCTGTAACCTATACCCTGCAACTCGAGCTCGCTATACAACTTTGTCAAAACAGCACACACACAGTAGTATAACTTGCAGATCCAACATCTCCCCGACAAACTCCGGCCCCGTACAAAATATCACAAGGTAGCACAGCAGTTGTCACGTAGCCACCAGGCCTCCCTTCACAATGGATGAGGGCGCACCGACGTCTGCTAACCTAACCTCTCCAAGGAAGGCACATGGGCACAGAGCTTGACAAAAGCCCGGGCGTTGACGGGGGCAAGCCGCACTCTTCGCCGACGGGTTGTGAAAATACTGGTTGTGACGAGAGGCCACGTGCAAGTGTCATCAGATGGCACTTTGTGTAGGCGGCCACAAAACTGCGCACTTCCCGCGTGGGATGAGATGCAGAAACGGGCACTGTAACGTCCTGGCGAGTGCTTCGTAGCTGAAATGCGGTACCGCGTGCAACCAATTTCGGGTGGTCGCAAACACAGCTTCAGTGAGCACAGTCATTGTCCCGTTGACAGGCTCAAGGCTTATGCGCCACTCCACCGTATCTTGCCATAACTGAGAAATATAGAGGCACATCTAACTCCTCTAGCCACCAAAAAAGAAAAATGCAGGCACTTCCGACACGCATCGAGTAGCGGCACCGACAACAGTCCCTCACGTCGTTTATGCACCCATTAAAGCAGTGAAGGAGTAGATTGGTCGGTCCTTAAGCCACACTCTTTGGCAGTATACTGGCTGCCACAGTAAACCAGCATGCGTTTCACAAACAAAGGAGGGCTGCCCCGCTCCCGATAACCCTCCGCAGTACTTGGGAACAGAGACAAGCAAATGACCCATTCACTCATTCACGACAGCAGTCTCCACTAAAACCCTCAGGTGGTCCAGCCACCTAAAGTCACTAAATGTAGAGGTAATGAAATAGCAGTGAAACACTAGTAGCCGAGCTTATGGATGACAGTCCTTGATCACCAGTGAGAAAGTAAAATGTGACGGCTACTCCCCTCAAATTAAAATGACGACGACTACACGCATTAGTGACCATCGATTGGACCAACCAGCTCATTGGCGCCATGTGAAGCACATGTAGTTACGGTAAATTAGTTAGCCCACCTAGACATAGATTGAAGAGCAGACGACACTCTTGCGGGAGGGCTACCTTCCGCTTCTGAAGGCACTGCTGCTATCACACTGCCAAGCCAGATCAAAACTCTCGCACCTGAGAGTGTAAAAAAGCATGGCCATGGCTGGGACACGAACGAAACAGCGCACAGAGCTGTGGCCTTCTCATGCACTAGCCTACACAAAGTTCTCTTTGATACTGTCTCAGGTGAGTTTTGCACAGTTTGTTTTGAGGAAGCCAATGAAGCCCACCCAAGTATGCAAGTTCATCACTAGGCTACCCATTTATAAACCAGGTGTAGGCAATGCTCTCCCAATGAAGTGGCTTTCCTTCCTTGCAAGTGTCGCCGCCACAGCACCCTAATGAGCCGGTTCGCGAGGCCGGTCAGCACGAGTAAACCAATAAACAGTGAGTTAACACTGGAGCAGTGAACAAACTCCAATCGGAGCTTTCCCCATGAGCAAGCTTGCCGTCCCCCAAATGAAACGGCAACCGAGCACAGCTGCTTCTTTCAATGAGCCAACTCGAGAGCTGAACTGCCGTACCCCGGTTGACCAGTGACGCAACGGACCAGGAGTGAGCAACGCCTCCAGAAGTACAGCTGCTTTCCTCTTCGTGCAAATAGCACCGTCCCCCTACCCCAGTGAACGAATCAGTTGACAGGTGGACCAGCACCCCAATAAACTTGTTCAATAACTAGGCTACTTGATAAACCAGTAGAAAGGTCACCTACGACCAGCAACCTTTCTCATCTGCGAGCAGCAGACGAGAAAGGCTACAGAGCTAGTTGACGGGCAGACCAACCTGTCCTCTGCACTGAAGCCGATAGACCACTAAAACGGTGGGCACTGGTGCCAGTAAACCGGTGTAATGGACAGCATCAGTGCCAATAAACCATTCAAACAGGCAGCCTCAGCACCACTAAGCCATTAGAATGGGTGGTACCAGTGCAAGCAAAAACTGTTAGAATGGATGACACAGGTGCCAGTAATCAATTACAACTGGTGTCAGTAAACCATTAGAAGGGATGACACCAGTTCTAGTGGGTGGCACAGGTGCCAGGAAACCATTAGAACACGTCAGTGAACCAATAGAGTGGATGGCACCAGTACCAGTAGAACAGGTGGCAATGGCACCAGTAGACCATTAATACGGGCAGCACTGGTACCAGTAATTCATTAGAACGGGCAGCGCTAAACACTAGAGCGGGCAGCGGGCTAGGAGCGGGCGACTCCCTCAAAGCACAGCTGCCTGCCCTCCCTGCGGAAGCGCAGCGTGGTGGGGCGTGGTCCCCCGTGGACCAGGTGGAAGCGGGCGCTGCCCTGTGCCTCAGGGTCACACCTCCAGGGGAAGGCGAAGAAGGGCAGCGTCACGTACGTCGGGCACAACGACAGCCCTGCACGCGCTGGCCCGTCGTGGCAGGACACGAACAGCCGGCACTGCTGGCCCCTGCAACACACAGAGTGGGAATTCTCAAACCTCTCGAGGAACACTTACCCATCTTGGCACCGATGCAATGAAGCAGTGCAGAAGGGGCCTTGCAAACAATACCAGGGAGTGTCAAACACTGTGTTTCTGTGTTTGGCTACTCCTTTCTTTTTAGGGGCGAAGCTCCTTGGGGGCTTGCCATGTCCGTAGGTGTCCGTAGCTCCGGCGTCCGGTGCTCGTGCTCCTGCTCGTAAGCTCACGTGCTCGTGTAAAGCAAAAAAAAAAAAATGATGGAAAAAAAATTTGTTTGCGCAGTCGACAGGATTGGAGCCTGTGCGGGGAGAACCCAATGGATTTCTAATCCATCGCCTTAACCACTCGGCCACGACTGCGAGACGAGTAGGGGGCTCCGAGGTGTGGTAGTAACTCAAGAGCTGGGGATGTCATGGATGAAACGTTGCATGTAGCCGCTCAACGTCTATACAGGAGAGGGCGCTGCGGTCAAATGCGTATATAATTGCGTTAAACTTTGCATGCATTGGCTGAACGTTTATAGACGAGAGGGCGTTGCGGTCAAATGCTCAAATGCGTATATAACCACGTTCCATACCACACATTCTCTTTCCGACATGAATGGAAACGAACGAAAGGCTCCGCATGCTGCGGCTCAGCGTCTACGCAGACAAGCACCACCAGAGCTTCGCCCCAATCAACATCGTTCACCACGTAAAAATTCAATAAATTTTTTTTTTTGCTTTGGTTATCACGTATTTGGTTTATTTCTGCCAGCCGTTTGGCAACTTGCTTGCCGGACCATCTGGCGATGCTGAGAAGCAGGACAACATCAGGATTAGGCGACAAAGCAGGATGAGGTGGTTGTACGAGGATAAGGGTGACAGGGACAACATAAAATCCTACTGCCCCATGATGGTAACATCTGACCTATACAGACTAGCACTGCCAGTAGTGAACGGTAGAGTAGAAAAATGGGCAGAAACAGAAGAAATGTTAGGAGAACTCCAGAATGGTTTTCGCAAGGATACAAGAACGAAGATATTTTGTATGCGGTCACGCAATGTATAGAAATAGCGCAGACAAGCCAACAAACCCTTATGGACGGCATTTTTAGACATACAGGGGGCATAAAATAACATAAATCAGGAAATTCTGTGGACAGAGCTGAAGGGATCAGGTTAAAATATGAAATTGGTGAGGTTCTTGCAGGAAGTGTACATGGACAATAGATTAACTATAACATGGGAGGCTGAAACCACAGAGCCAGCAGCAATAAGGTGGGGGCTTAGGCATGAATGCCCCCTGCCGCCTTTACTTTCCATGATATACTAAGAAAAATGAAGAAAAGACTAGAGCAAAGTGAACTAGGATTTAATGTATCGTACATGGAGGAAGAAAAAAACAGTCAGGCAGAAATACCCAGGCCTAATTTATGCAGATAATGTTGTACTCTTAGCCGATGACCGAGAAGAGTTGCAGAAATTGATTGGAACCTGCGGCGCGGATTTAAATTCAACGAAACCAAATCTGGAATTATGTTTTAATGCGAATAGCATTCTTTGGATACTTCACGCACTTTTCGTCTATCTATGTATCTATCTGGCTATCTAACCTCTTACGCCGCGGGTCGATAAATAAATAAAAAAGACCGGCGCCGGCTGGGATTCGAACCGTTGACCCTTTGATCAGCAGGCAGACGCGCTAACCACAGAGCTATGAAGGCAGTCATTCAGCGCACTCTAAACACTTGTTTGTATCTTTACTACAGGACGCGCTTACAGCGCTGTCACAGCTACCGGTGCGCGCGCGTTCCATGCACAAGGGCTAGCTCACCCTCTCCCGCGCTCACCCTCGCCCTCTAGCTCACCCTCTCCCGCGCTCGGGAGAGGGCGTGATGTAGCTGACCGTGCTCAGCCTCACGAGAGCTGAATGAGCCTCGTGCATGGAGCACGCGCGCGCCAGTAGCTGTGACAGCGCTGTAAAGCACGTCCTATGGTAAGATATAAACAACCGTTTAGAGTACCGTTGGTTGAGACTAGCTGAGACGCCAGAAAGTCTGGTCGGTACCATTTTGAGTGTTTGTGCGTATGGCGCGTGCTTTGCTCGCCTTCCTAAGTGACACAAACGCACGTGCTGGAGCTGCGGAGATCGTGCGCAGGGCTGTGAAAGTGTCAACAAATTTAGAATCGCCTCAAGAGTGGGCTGGCGTATCTAGAGTGTGCCGGCCACCTGACGAACGCGCATAACTCCGCACCGTTTGATGCTATTCGCATCTAACGTAGTAGTCATTCCCAAAGGATGGGTTCTGCTGATTTTTTTCTTAATGACATCAAGGATAGCCCTCAAATATACAAAACATAGAGAAAGATATGGTGGACAAGTACAAATATCTGGGAGTGTGTATCAACGAAGGAAAAAAATACCCTGAGGAATATGAAGAGAGTTATAATTGGCAAGGGAAAAAGGAATTCGCCTATTATGAAACACGGGGCACTATGAAACTTCAATGAATACGAAGGGGTGAGGGGAGTATGGAAAGGAGTGATGGTACCAGGAATGACCTTTGGTAAACCAGTCTTGTGCATGAGTTCTGAAGTTCAGGCAAAATTGGAGATGAGACAAAGGAGCGTTGGCAGGATAGCCCTAGGGGCACATGGGAACACTCCAAACGAGGGAGTTCAGGGTGATGTTGGCTGGTCATTGTGTCAGTGAACGAGCGAGTTCAGGGTGGTTGGCTGGTCAGTGAATATAATACATTTTGACAAAAGACTAACAGACGTGGAGGACATGCGGTGGGTGCATAAAATCTATACACAAACTCAACTCTGTAACGTTACGCCACGGTGGTGGCGCGTCGGGCGCACTTCCGGTCTGGGGCTGTGGGCAGAAGTCACCATGCGAGATATGCATTCTTGCGTTCTTTGGAAGAAACCAGACAAAAACCTGCCTTCTCATAAAACGCTGCAACGGGGGCTGTACCAAAAGAGTCAAGAAAGGTTTGAAGCTCAGTTTTCATGTGCTCGGTTGTTCCAAGAACGTGGATATGTGTCATGAAAAGGGAAAAGCAGACGCCGTCGGACAATGATTGCTTGGGCGGGACGCACTTTGGGTTGATTTCACGGATACTTGTGGTCATCAGATTTATTTGTTTTGTTTCAACACGAGTGCGGGAAAACCGTCAAGTTGTATGAACCACCTGCGGACTACGTTTAGTGCGTCTTCAAGTTCAAATGGCCGCCTGATCGTTCGAACTGTCGTCTGCTCTTTCAAACGTTTCTGCTTGTCGTCTGCTCTCTTAGACGACGCCGGCTTGTAAACCAAATATTGGCCCGGTACCTGCGATAAGAAGTAAGTGCAGGCCTCAAAAGACTTAAGTTTTGAGGTTGGTAAGAAGGCTCGATGGAACAGTAGATGCAAGGAGATGTTGATCATTGTATGCCAGTGGCCATCACCGACTTGTTATGCCTGATTATAATAATAATAGTATCTTTATTATCTTTGGAAAAAAACACGTGTGAGCGTGCTGGCCCACGAAAGCAAAGATGCTTGTATGTGGGACCAGGCAGACGTCAATTAGTCTGCCCGATTCTGCTTGCGATTTTCAGTATCAACGTCGACCATCTCAGCTACGGTTCACGCTTTTGCAACCCGAGTGACGTCGCGACTGAAATTCTGCGTAGCGAAATCTCATCATGCGAATCAGGCTTTAGCTTCTATTCTGCGGCGTCCACGCGGAATGAATCGCCACATGTCACATTATTCACGCGAAGTTTTGCGGAGTAACGAGCCTCGGTAACTTCGCTGAGGTCGCTGAAGTAGTCGGACATTGTCAGGAAGACGTAGAATCAACAATTCCAACGCGAAAAAGAAGACGGGTATTCAAACCGATGTTGACAGCATTGCATTCCAATGGTTTGCTTATGGGCGAAGGCGAGCCTCTTGCCCATACTCCACCACGCATGCACGTTGCCGTTGCGCCCACTAGGGGTACTCTGGTTTGTTTGTAAACATGAGTTGCTCTATAAATATCTGCATATGATGAGTCTGAACACGAAATGGACAAAACAGACATGAAAGCTTAGGATGAAATGCCTACAGACGGGCAATCGGGTGGAGCAAATGCGTTCAGTGGAAAAGGCAGTTAAGGAGGCAGGGAGATAAAATGTGGGAGGAGAAAATGCAGGCAAAGTTAGCTTTAACAATTTATAGGTCACAAAACCAAAACATAAAGAAGGAAGGTTTATTTGATAATTCAAGAGGGAGCGCTCTACTGTTTGAGTCAAGGACGGGAGTCTTGAGGACAAAAACTTACAGGGCCAAAGTTGAAGACACAGATACAATGTGTGCATTGTGTAAGGAGGAGACGGAAACAATTGAGCCTGTCATTCTAGATTGTAAGGAGCTTAGTCCTGCCCTTCCCGAAGGGGTGACAGACGTCGCCCCTTTGCTGGAAAAGATGGACGGGTGGATTATAGAAGAGTGGAGGGAACGAAGAGGAGATTGGAGTGCTGGTGGAAATTATCTAGGGAAAATTGAACTAAGTACAACTAGAGCAGCAGGGAGACAGGCAGGACAGAGGATAATTGGGACTCCGTTCTGCGTGGCTCTGGCCCAAAGTCTCAACCCCGTCCCCCAGTGGGTCTGGTGTTAGGTGACGCGGACAAGGTTCGACCAGAGGAAAATTGGCTATCTCTTGCCAGGGGAAAAGGTGAGGGAGCTGATGTTCTTAGTTTTTTTTGCCCCGATCTCCCAAAGGTCTGCCTGGCGATCATCATCATGGCCTGGTGATAGAGAAACGCATTGGCTTGAAAGGGGGAATCAGGTTCTTGTTACTCTTCTTAGGCTAGGTGGCGCAAGCTACCGCACAATATAAAGGGTACAGCCATTATTATCCATCCTTCCATCCATCAGATGTAAGGTCTGTACTATCTACCCGCGACATCCTAAGAATGTCCCACTCCTGAAAGATGCCCCACCCGTTTTTGGCACGATTTGCTGTTTTTTTTCAAGAACAGAAAAGATAGCTTATTTTTAATAAATATGATGCCCTGGCCAATGGCAACATCCCTTAAAATGGGGTTACTTAGCTACCGCAGGAGATAACAGGACATTGATGACAGGGAAGGACAATCATGCTTGCTTCATCGCCCCTTCTTGAGATAACAAATATAACAAATCACAATCTAAAATCTAGAATTTTTGTCAACTTTTTGATCACACATTGAAAGGTAGTAAGTAGCCCATTCCTTATTTTTACTCTATTTGCTCTCAATTTATAGTTGGTGAACTACCTCAAAATATTAAGGTAGTTTTTCTTTTTCTTTTTTGCTTTAGTTTGCGGGAAAACACTGGCGTCACACACTGTATAAAAAGGATTAAGCTGAAAAGCACTCAAAAAATTTCGAACTCGTTGCAAGGTGGTAAGTTGGGTGGGTTGTTATAGATTAAACATGGCTAAACTTGCACACAAAAAAACAGGGACAGAGGAGGGACAGATCGTAGATGACAGACAAGCGAACACTCACTAACTCGCATGTATCTCTTTCTTTTTTTTCCAATACATGTGAGTTGAGTGAGGGTGTCAAACCGGTCATTATTTCGGTTCAATTTGGGTTCGGGTTCAGTCGCATTGTACTTTGTTCCGGTTCAGTTCCGGTTTAGGGTAACGCACTTAATATCACTCCGGTTACCGGTTTTATTAAGTGCAAATCGGTTAGAACCGGTTCCTATCTCTACTTTTGAATATTAACCGAGCACTTCCTGCAGCCTTTTCTAAGTTACTTGCAATAGACCCATCCCAATACTACTCCTCTTCAGGCAGATCTGAAACACCTGCGCAGGTGTGACGTGCGCAAAAGACACCATTAATGTGGCAAGGCTATTACATGTAAAAGTGAACTATATATAAGCGATCGGCTTTCCCTTTTTATGGTGTCTTTTGCACACCAGGGTGAGACAGGTGAAACAGGTTTTGGAGCAATTTGTGGAGCAGAAGAATTTAGATTTCGGAGCAGCTTAGGAGCACAAAATTCTCGTTTTGGAGCAGCCGTTCATGTATTTTGGAGCAACTTCGGAGCAGAAAAGTCTACAGTTTGGAGCAGATTAGGAGCAGAAAATGTTAGAGCAGCTTCTCAGCAATGGACTTCTTTCGAGCAAACAGCGTCGCTCGACGAAAATGAAATCAAGCAGCTATTGCTCCAATTTAAAAGCAATGTGCGACTTATGTTGGGAACAGGAAATTCCTTACTACAGCGTGGTGCAGGTTAAAGACCCCAATGGTTAGGGGTTGTACTGCACTGGGTAACTTTCTCATCTACATCTAAGAGATAAGTCACCCGCAGCAGTCTCAGGCTCGCAGCATGCGTACTGCGGTTTCCATTTTGTTAATGTTTTTCATTTCTTTTGCGTGTTGCGTCTAGGAAGAAGTCATTTCATATCTAAAAGCAAATCGAAAAAAAAAAATTGCAAAAATGAAAGGAAAAAACGAGGAAAAAATTAGCTAAGAGATAAGTCACCCGCAGCAGTCTCAGGCTCGCAGCATGCGTGGCTGCGGTTTCCATTTTGTTAATGTTTTTCAGGAAGAAGTGATTAATGTTTTTCAGGAAGAAGTGATTTCATATCTAAAAGCAAATCGAAAAAAAAAAAGATTGCAAAAATGAAAGAAAAAAGTGAAAGCCGTTTACAACTCCCTGTAACGCCGAATTAGAGCGCAGCTCTTGAGGAGGAGGAGGGAAGGGTACGGGGCGGGGGGGGCAAGTGACCTCGGGGGGGGGGGGGGGGGGTAACGTGAAGTCACTGATGACGTCATCAATGATGATGACGATGACGATGCGGATGCCGATGACGTCATCAGGGATGATGACGATGACGATGCGGATGCCGATGACATCATCAGTGACGTCACTGATGACGTCATCGGCATCCGCATCGTCATCGTCATCATCACGTGACCTCGGGGGTCACGTGACCTGGGGACCACGTGACCTGGGGGACCACGTGACCTGGGGGTCACGTGACCTGGGGGTCACGTGACCTCGGGCGGTTACGCCGACGGCGACGCCGCTCAAGCCGGAAACGGGCGCCTAAGAGCTGCGCTTTAAAAACGAGGAAAAAACCGCGAATGTAACGGGTTCCATACCCGTTACATTCTACTGTCCACTGTTTTTTCTCTTTCATTTTGCAATTTTTTGTGTTTTTTTTTTTGTTTTTGGTTTACGTAATCTCTACATACGTCTGGCCTACGTAGCCTCTACATATAAGGAACACACTCCAACCCCTCAACACACCTGAAGGTACAAATAGAGCCGCGATTTTGACAAATTTATCAACGCTGCATCGGACGTAATGCAGAAGTAATTATATATATCTTTATGTTTACGTCGTGTTTCGGCCACAAAGCATAACATTCAATAAGGTTCCGTAGGTTACACAGGCCGTAACATATTTCTGTCGGACGTAACTCGAAACCTTAGGGTAAAGTTACGTTGGACCTAACTTCTAATTTTTTATTTCGAGTTCCGTCGGACGTAACTTTAATTTTTATTTGGAGTTCCGTCGACGTAACCTTAATCTTCATATTGGGTTACGTCGGACGTAACTCTGACTTTGACGTAAAGTTACGTCAGACGTAACTTTAATTTTTATTTCGGGTGCCGTCGGACGTAACGCTAGACACTGCGTTAGACCAATTATTGACACAATTGGCCCTGAACCGCTTTCGTTGAACCGGTAACCGCTACACAAGATTATGGTTTCGTTCCGCTTTCGGGTTCAATATGAAGCGTTTGATTTCGGTTTCAGTTTTGTCTCGACTCGGTCAAAAACAATGGTTTTGATCCGGCTTTCGGTTCGGGTTCGGTTCGACACCCTGGTTGAGTGTGCACTTGTCTGTCGCTTACGTGATTCCCCTCCTCTGTCTCTGCCTTTTTGTGCTCAACTTTAACCACGTTAAATCCGTCACGGCAGAATGATCGCACCCTAACCAATCGTCCGATTCCTTTCTCCGCTCTTCTGCTCTTTCCTCAGTCTTTCTCTCAGAACCACCGAATTCAGCGCTTTGACATGACGCGTCCAGGTCCAGTCTTTAACCCCCCTGCCCAGCATGGGAGATGCAACTCTGACTCCATTTATGCCATGGGGTGAAAATCCTATATTTGAACAAAAAACAAGACCTGTAACAGTCTAGCCACCAAGAAAAAATATTTACAGAAAAAACCTAGACCTTAATGATGTGAGGAAGTCTCCAACAAAAAGAATAAAATGACCACCACCATCTTGCTACTTCCAGTCAACTGGTGTCCCACTGAAAAATTCCACACAGAGAATGAGACATTAGGCTCCTAGGAGGGTGCTGACCACCACCATTTGCTACTTAGTCAACTGGTGTCCCACCTAAAAATTCCACACAGAGAATGAGACATTAGGCTCCTAGAGGGTGCTATATAATTTGTTTCACTTCGTTTGCAGAGCAAAGCCAAAGTTACAAGCACACACTTGTTAGACTCAACAGTGCTCGCACTGCACAAGTGCATGTGCTTGGCAGAGGTGCGTGAGCCCGGAGCTCACTCTTGTAGCTTGTGCTAAGCTCGCCCTTGAAGTGAAACAGAGGATGGGTCATGCTCCATCTAAGGTGGAGGTCAATTTACTCCTTCACAAAAAAATCTGGAATTTTCACAAAAAAGTTTTTCACGTAACTATTGAAAACCAGCTGCCGAGGGCTTTTCTACCCTTCCCCACTAATGTGTAATGGCAACTTGGAACTCAAAAAACGTGAGAGCTATTAAAAAAACACTAAACCTAGGGAAGAAAATTTTATTTAATTAGGACAGGCATGTCTCAAAAATTAATGTTCGAGAAACAAAAAAAAAAAAGTTGACGAAAATCTGCTTGATTAGGACCAGGCAGATTTTTTTTTTTCAGCACGTACTGCCGTAAAATATTTGGCAGCGCCCACTCAAAATTTAGAGATAATGGCAGAAAATGGGGATGGGTGCTTGATTGGTCATCAATTTTACATATCAGTGCACAGTGCATATTTTCTCAGATCTTGCAAATTTGCATGGGCGCTTAGTGTGAATGGGCGGATGCGCAGTATTCTACGGATAGTCACCTAGCTGTGTTTGGAGATTTCTGTATCTTTTGTCCCTCTTGTACTCCTCCAGTGATATATAATTTATTCTGTCCAGCTCGCCTGCACGCAGCGATGATCATTGCACTAAGAGCATGCTTTATAATGCAGGCCGCTTCATCCTCATGGTGTTAGCAGGATAAAAACCTCTTTGCTCTAGAAAGGACGTTCCTAACTCCTGGCTAGCTGCAGCTGGGGAATAGCGCTCCACCGAGGCACTGGAGAGGTCCCTGGTTCGCAGGTCCAGGCTGATATTTGCTCGTGTGCAAGAGTCACCTAGCTGTGTTTGGAGATGTGCTTTTTTGTCCTTCTGTCTCCCTCTTCTTCAGGGTTGCCAACTATACTGGGTCAACTCCTCTGGAGATGCCTCACCCTGAAAGATAGCCAACCCCTATTTTTGGCTTGTGACTCTGCTATGCTTGCAAACACCGAAAGATAGCCTTCCACTCCTAGTAATCGTAGTAAGTTGGGATCACGGATGGGCCCCAACTGTAACGTGGCTATTATCTATGGCAGAATATGTTTAAATGTCGCTGACTGGAACGTACAGTAATCTTGCTTCAAGTGTGCCCTCAGCACCATAACAAGCTTTGAATGGGACACATGACCTAAAAATTGCATTCTTTTAAGCTTTTCTTGATTATACACTGCAAGTTAGCCCACTCCATATTTTTCACCCGATTTGCTCTCGATTTTAGGTGGGCTATTTCTCGGGATTTATTGCAGTGGTTATTTTGTCCAGCCGACCTGCACCTTTGCATTAATTGCATTAACATCATAACCTGACCTCTCTTTGTTTCAGCCCTTAACTTTTTTATGAAGAAAACGACTGGCATTTTTGTTTCACAAGTACATCTGCGTCTCGATTTACCAAAATGAAAATAGCTGAGCACAAATACTGAGCAAACTAGTGGACCTCCATCAGAAATATTTCATCCCCAATTGTAGAAAAAAAGGACAAGGGGGGGGGGGGAGGAAAGAAAGCGAAAGTTTTTCCTCAGAAAACAGCAGGAATAGGTGTGGAACAGGAGAAGAAAGAAGGAAACAAAGATGCCAAAGCCTCTCTTTCACTGTCACAGCAAGTTTAAGGCACCGTAATATAAAAATCAATGATTATTTTGAGGAAACGGCGCAGCACAGTGCACACTTAGAACTTACGTCTTGGCAGTGGCAGAAGTTGGCGAAGTCCTTGAGCATGGCAAAAGGCTCGCAATCGTCTGGTCTCCGTTTGGATCCTGCAAATCCAGGAAAGCAGGAGATTCAACAGGCGATGAAAGAGTCACCAGAGAAGCCTGCTGTCTCCGAGCGAGCAATTATAGATTGTTGACCCTTAAAGGGAGAGGGGTACATATAGTACTACTACTGTACAAGCTTGACAAGATCAAAGAGGGCAAAACTTGCAATGCTAATGTTTCATAGCTGAAACCTAGCCCATTAATGCTCAAGACTATGCACATCCATTTAAGCGCAATTAAATTTCTAACTTTCAAGTCTATTTCCAGTTTTCTCCGATTTTTTAAAAGTAAGTTTTAAGACTGCATGAGATAACAGCCACTGTAGAGCGCAATCTCCTGCAAGTTTAGAAAGGACAACACCACGCTGTGGAACCGCCTGAAATTCTCCCCCACACTATTGGTCTTGGCCGAGAGATGCTGCAAGCCTCTCAAGGTTCGATTCTTCAAAAAAATATAGAAACTTTTGGATCTTGCCAAGGTCCAAAGTAGTAGCGAAGATAGAGAGCCTTTAAAGTTTTCGAAGGTTCTAGATTCGACGGCCTCGAGTTTGTGGAGGGTTCAAGTTTTGAAAACTAGACAATTTTGTATCTATACTCTCATTCAAGTATGCAAAGTTCAAACTCTACAAATTTCATGTATGTTCAAGTTTGACAGTCTCAAGCAAACTCTCAAAGTTCTTATGGACATCGTGGAGAACTGCCAACCAGGCCGAGTGGGGCCGTAAAGCACCGGGACATGCGCGCTACGGCTCTGCATCTTGTCTTTCCCGAAATGGGTCAGCAGCAAGACACCTTCCGTATCCACTAAGCTGCAATGCTGGTGCGTGTCTCCAACAGGTGCAGTTAGCCTTATCCCACCCACTTTTCATTTCATTTCACATCATTTATTAAAACTGTTAGCCCGTGAGGACAATTACAGAGGTGGAAATCACAACGTAAAAAAAACCACACCTTTAACAGAAATAAATACACAACTAAACAGTTGCCCATTAAAAATGGCAACATCATGCCAGGAATAATCAATTTAATAATCATTGATTGATTGCTATTGTCGAACTAGGTGTTACTTCGCAGGTGAATTTTCTACTTGTAAAATTACGTTGATTTACTGTAGCTATTTTTTGAATGTTTCTTTCATGTTTTACTCACATTTAACCATCATTTGTGTCTACATTATGAAAATGTCTGTACTGCCATGTACCGCATACAAGCGTACATACGCTTAAGCGGGCTGGATTGTATATGAGGATTTTCTCTGAAATCAAATAAACCATCTTATCCTAAACTTATCTTATGAATGAAAAGGCGTAAAAATAATCAAAACGAGAAAAAGAAAAATGAAGCAACACAGATTCATTTTCATAGACACAAAAGAAAATGTCACCACCAAATCACGATGTGCATTGGCCATCGAACAAGATTTTCGACGCATTTAAAAATTCACCGGGAGATGTATACATGACACGGCTTTATCGGGTCGCATTCCACCCCGACTTGCTCTTGGGGAAGAAACTAAATTTAAACCGGTCACTACTAACGGATGGGTTTGGAATAAGCGCGCTAGAGCGACGCCCCGACGTCCGCCCGCACATTTCAAAGTAGTCCATTTTTTTTACTTTAAAGCCATCACAAATGATTCGGAAATAAATTTTAATCCCTCGAGCTTAGCTCTAGGTTCAAGCGACGGAAGACCGGCAAGTACACACGGCCGTGGGCGAGCTGAGCGCGTGGCGTCTACTAGAGAGCGAGACGGGAGGCTCGCCGCCTGGATTACCCTCTGGTTGAGAGCCGTATATGTAGAGAGTTTGGCCATTCATTGGGAAGTATAGAGAACACTGAGGAGCGCCATTGGCCGAAAGCGGGCTGGGCATGTTCCAGGGTGTCTTCACGAATTTAGATGCGGCCCACCAGAAGCCGCAAATAATACCTGGGGGTGGTTGCGAGAAACAAACTTATTAAGTGCGTCGGAGTAACTCTCGGTGACTGAAAATATGGTGCACGTGATGTTTCAATCACTGTCATCCAAAATCATGGTGGCAGAAGTCGACCGCAAAACTATCGACATAGTCCGCGTACGCCAGGCGCCGAGGCCGAGGAATCTGCCATCCGAGCAGTCAAACTCCCGCCGAGCAAAACAGAGTTGAGTGGCACATTCATTTCTTACGTCTTTCTGCATGATCATGATCGAAACATCGCGATGCACTCTATTTTCAACCATGAAGGGTTACTACTCTTACGCGCTTATTAAAACAGTTTCCGTTACCACCGCTAGGGGATTCTTTTAGGCTTCTGGTTGGCGAGGGAGCATGTCAGCCCACTTTCTGCGTTTTGTGCAGCCTGGCTCTGCCCGCACCTCCCACTGACCAAACCCTCTGTATACACGGCTCCGCTCCAGTTCAGGACGATTTGTCGCGGTGCCCGCACATCAAGCGGTCCCAAGGCGGCGACAAGCGGCGTCGCAGACACCAGCGTTGTGCCATCGGATACCGTAATCCTGACGGTCGGTGCAAAGTGCCAATAAAAAGTAGGAGGCGAGCGTCGCTGTGCGTCGCGGCACCCCGACCACTGACTGCCCAAAACCTCCCGCGGACCGTCAAGCCGAAGAACGACCTGCGCGCAGCTGGCACCTGCCACATCTCTGCTGTTGCCGCCTCTGCAGCAGCGGCCTCTAATGTCGTGGGACGGAAATCGAGGGACCACTTTTTTGGGTGCGGTAAACGTTTTGTCTGGAATCACACTTACGGTGGATGCTTCCCTGATGTACTCCTGCAGTCCACTAAATATGATGACGGCCGGCAACACGGGGAGCAGGTGAAACCTGAGCAGGTAGTCGAACACCGCCTTCAGGTTCCCCAGGTACCTGCGAGGACAGGTCGTGGCGGGGCCACTATGGTCGGTGACAGGTCAGGAAGCGAAGTGGAAGCTCCTCCCACCTCTTTCCACTTTGTGTAGAGCGGTCGCTGGAGAGGAGGCAGCCTCCTCTCCACCGCTCGCTCGCTGATGTGGAAAGGGTGGGAAGGAGCTTCCACTTCGTCTTGACCTGTCACCCGCTCTCGTACGATGCGACCCTCGGAGCGCTGACGCGCCGCCGTCTTCTGCACCCAATTGCGCCTGCCCCTCGTAAAGGGGCGGGCGCAATGGCTGCGGCGGCTGTTTGAAAACGCTACTTCCGAGCTTCACACATAGTGTCGGGAAGATCGGGCAATGTCGTTACTAATCTGTTGCGGACTGTTTTAACATTTTTGGAGGACCGAAAAACACTTCTTGTATTTTCAAGTGAAGTTTTGGATAACTGCGGGGGCGGAATTGCCAACAGGCAGGGTAGGCAGCTGCCTGGAGGAGGTTTGAGAAAAAATTTGAATTGTCAAATTTTTGACTTAATTGAAATTTATCTGATTAAGATTCAAATTTCAATGCCCCAATGTTTAAAAAAAAGGCATCTTAAAATTGAGTTTGGACAGTGCACAAGGTCAATGGTCTTGGAGAAAATGTCACCTCAGTTTTCTTTTAAATCTCAGACCATTGACAAAAGAAAGATTACCGCTTATCTCGTGAAGGTTTGCAAAACAGGTGTTTTAGGTCACGACAATAGCCACTCTTCCGGTTTCCAGTTTAGGCCATACTATTGGTTCTTCTTAGAGGACAGGGGAAGGAAGTTATGTTTTTATAGACGCTTTACACACGTGCCAGATTGAGCCGCCATAGCCAACCTTCTCTTGTCTTACCGAGAGGCCAAGCCCACTGAAACGGACGTTTCGAGCCTTCACACAGGCCTATGCTGGGGAGAAGGACGTAGTAGCCCCTAAAAGTGGCAATAACCTGCCCTGCTGTGTAAGAATGAAGTGCAGCGAATGGAATAAGAGGAAACAAAAAGTGAAGGTCGGTGTATGGCGGCGCCCATGCACAGCTGCTGTAAAGCGTCTATAGCAGCGGAAAATCTGAATCATAGATCTCATAGATGGGGGAAGGGGGCGGGCAGTTGAAGCTTCATTATTGCACCCTTTACTCACGCCATGCAGTGGCACAGTAGTTGATGGATGGGACGGGATAAATACGACCTTCCCAGCGACTACCTTCAGGAGTTTATTGATTTTAAGGTTTCGACATGTATCGAAGCAACTTTGGTCATGGGACAAATTAGTATTGCCAATGGCAATGGCACCAACACTAAATTCAGCTGAAGAAATAATGGGACAAGCGCTTTGTGAATCTAACTCACACTTACACCCAGATATTTTTCTAATAAAAGCACTGCATTATTAAGCTCTGAATTTCGGAGAACTAGCAATCAAAGAAAAATAAACTCTGATTTTTCGACAAAAAAATTAGCTCCGAAAAACGCCCTCTCAATATGGCAAAGATAAAACTTCGAAAACGAAATCAAATTATAGGTGTTCTTTCCGAATAAACCGCAGTTGCAAGTGTGCCTTAATCCTCGTTGTTTTTGGTGCTATTACAGATTTCAAAATAGAGTAGAGTGCCCTTAAAGCAGGCACATCTAAACATTTTTGGAACTTGCTTTTTTTCACCAGGTCATTTTTTAAGTTTGGGCCACAAACTCTGGTAAGCGTGCAATCCTCCGGTGTTCGGCGAGTAAGCAACGTTTCGGGACCGGTGACCGAATCACGGCGCCACGCACTTGGGCCTGATGAAGTCCACCATGTCCTGGCGGAAGCGGGGCATGCCGCGCACATGGAAGGCAGAGTCGATCATGCCGCAGCCCAGCACCAGCACGTAGGCCTCCGCCTCAGCAGCCGTCACCGCCAGCTGCAGTCCCAGGGACGCCAGGCACCTGATGGGGAGAGCCGGGCCAACCGTTTCCTTCACCACATCACCGCTGACCATGCTACCTTGCACGGGGGGCAGTTCTATGTGCCACACTACAGAGTGGGGCTTCTTAAACTTCTTCAAGATCGAGGAGCAAATTTCTGCCTCGAATGGAAGCGGAGGAACCCTTCTCGGTCTTGGCATTGGTGCACTGACTCTTTCCCGACCGCGCCCATGGGCCATCGATCACCGGCAGTCGATGGTCTCCAAGCGCCGTCGAGAAATTAAATTTAGTGCGGAGAATTACGTTGCACAATCTCGTGGATACCCGAAGAACTGTTGTTTCAATTTCAACGTAGGTTTTAGCTTTATCACAAGCTGCTGGGCTCTCAAAAATAGTTCTGGAGCACGGCGGTTTGCACTTGTCTAACATGGCTAACTGCTTACATCAGTCTTCGTAATCGAAGATGACATTGTTTACATTATTCAACTGTATTGCGGCATATGTTTTAGACCTCAAGAGCTCTGGGGACACTTTAAATGATGTTATAGGCGTCGCTTAACAGATGGTTGTCAATAAGCATCAATATAATTTCCAAAGTTCTCGCGAGCCGGCGTGCACGTTTTGTGTTTTCAAAAGGCGGACAAAAATGCTTAATTTGAAGGAACTGCAATCAAGACTATGACAAAACCAAGGTAGAACACGAAGAAAGCATTCTCTGCTGGGGATGTGAGAGTACTATCTGTGTTTTACCAATATAAACATCCTTCGTTGAAAAGCACACATTACGGAGGCTAACTCTCCAACAAACTAAAAATAGGCGTCAGTTGGAGTACACTAACTTTCAGAAGTAATAGCCAGGGGTGTAGGGCACATTTTGTATATTTGGAATTTCTTTCTTTTTATTTATCATTTAATATGACATAGCTGTAGATGATTTGGCATTTATAGTCCTTCCGAGCATACACTGCATTTCCAAGAATCAAATTTTAGAATCTTCTTCACACATTATACCAACCTGTTTCTTTTGGAAGAACAACTAACTGGCCCCATTTTGATGTGTCATATTACTCCATATGCAAATTAGTTTAAAAAATATAAACATTTGTGCAGATCCTTTGAAAATTGCTACTTTTCCTGCGGTCAGGAAAGAGTTAAAGCAGTACAAAAGGCTACAAGCCCTGTAAACAATAATTCATGTAAAAGGGAGCATTTGGCTTACAGTCATGCAGCAATGAATGGTTGTTCAGATCTTGTAAAGTAGCGCTTAAAGTGGGGACAGAAACGGCCGAGGAATTTTAAGAGGTCGGAGAACTCCTAGAGGGGACTCTGGGGAATCTCCATGTCTTTAAAAACCAAGTTTGAAGCCAATGCTTAGAAAACAATAGCTAAAAAAAAAAAAAAGATGGATTAAAATATTTGTATTTTTTCCATCCCGGCAAATTATATATTAGCGTCAAAAGATAGGTCATCTTTTCAGCTTCCGTATCGACCAAGGTCAATTGAGGCAGGTTATTGAAGAAATACAGATTTACGCAATGTTTTCAAGCTATTAATTTTTACCTCATGCAATACAGGACTGGTATTCACTCGAAAATATTATAGTACTACTCTTTTCACTTCAAAATATTACTGCTGCAGTTAACAACATATTTTCTTACTAATTTTTGTATGCTGTTTAGGTTGTTTTGTTTTTTTGTACATTGTGTACCACTCTTGCTAAGGCTTTCAGTGAAGAGCCTGAATACCAGTAAATAAATAAACCACAGCCTTTGACTGAATAAAGGGCGAGATACACAGAGATTTTTTCCAGCTGCCTAAAGTAACTATATTTTCTGAATACTCAGGGTTTACTCTTGCAGGAATGCTATTCAGTACCTAAAAATTCAAAATCACTATTGAGAAAATGGCAGATGATGATGAGCAACCCTAAAATTTTTCTGCTGTTTCCAGTGGCATGAAGTGACTGGCAGGCATGAGCCGGCCAGTCTGGCAGGCACAAACCGGGCATATGGCAAATTATTCTTTGTCATGTTGGGCAAGTGTTGAAGCAAGCTTCCACTGCATTTATTTCACGAAATCAATCTATTTATAATCAGCTGGGAACAAGTTCTACAGCCAAAACAGCCAACATATGCCTGTCTTTGGCATCAATTTTTCTGCGTTGCCAGTAGGGACTTGCAGTTTAAAAAAAAACAGTCAAATAAAAAATCAAAAGCAATAACTTGTTTGAAAAATATATATATATACATTTTGACAATATTTGAGTTGTTAGTTGGGCAGAATCTACTGGTGTGTTCAGCCAATTTCGAGGTAAATCAACAATCACGAAAACAAACAAAAAGGGCAGAATGCTCCTTGAACGCCTTGCCTACTAATAAGGAGTGTCACTCGTGCCACCCCTCACGGACCATAAAGCCCGACCTCGAGCGTGACTCGTGTTTCGGTTTTGGCGCTTGTATAGCGCGCTCTCCAGCAGATGGCAAAACCACCCCTGTTGCTCCATTTACTTTGGGTTGCTTGCTCGTTTGTTTCGCAGTTTGACAGAGAAAAAAACGCTCCATTCAGCCAAGAAAGAAAAAAGCAGTTGCTTGCGAGCGTTTGCACTAAAACAATGTGGCTCTGGTGCGGAAGTGCATCTTAGCCGACGAAGAGATACAAAATCTTTTTGAAAGTTATCAATGCTAGGGCATATGTTACGACGAATCCTTCAGCCTTTCCGATATTTCCGAATCAAACAATAGTTTGATGGACAGTGACAAGAGTGACGAAAAAGATTGGAATCCTGCAAGCATTCCATCAACTTCGGTGTCTGCACATCAGTGGGACTTGGACCAGAAGTCCTGATTTGAAGCACGATACTACACCTGGAAATCGAAGAATTGTTTTTGTCTTATTTTAACGCAAATCGCCCGTTTAAAATAAAAGTTTACGCTCCTCGAAGAAACAAATTATCAGGAGGCAAGGGGTTGAAGGTCTCAAGAATGACTGCTTCTTTGGTAAGAAAAGACAAAAGAAAAACATAAAGGCAGTTGTGGCTCGTAGGGAAACCTTGAGACGGAACCTGCTGGAGGCCTCAGTGACAGTTGACACTCTGCTAGGACGTTGTTCAGGCGACATTGAAATAGTCGAGTCGTTTAGCGAGACGTGGACTGCGACTCCCAGCAGGTTCAACTTTATCGGCATAAAAGGAACAGCTCCCAAAGTATGTGCTACACTACGTTCCAGCACAACTTGGCCAGGAACAAAAGCTGTGGCCCCCACGAATTAACTGCCTGGAACAAGGCCCATGACATGCCGTTGGTTAGCATTCCTCTCCTGTGCACAGCTGTCACATGCTTTGCGCTGTCGCTCTAATGGGCATTTACCCGAAAAAGTACTGTGTGGGCACAAGCTCTGCTCCATCCCAATAGTGGTGGCTCATTAAGACAGCGAATCAAGGCTGGCCTGCTCGAAGCAGTGCCCTATTTGAGAGTCAGTAAGAGATTCCTGCCAAGGCTCCGGTGCGCAAATTCGTGAGGCGTTGATCTGCACGTGCTAGAGCGAAAGGTGTGGCAGTGCGTTATTTCAGAAGATTCAGAAGACACTGTTCCAAGCAAGCCGCGAAGAGACTTGCTCAAAGAGAAAGTGCCATGCACCAATTACTCGGAGAACGGACGACACGCGTAGCTCGCGCAAGCACAGGACTGCCCACCAAAGTTAGTTCATACGGCCGCCACGGCATACCGTCATATGGGAAAGGGCCTATTTGCCCACGGGGTCGCGGCATTTGCCCTTGGTCAAGTTGTGCTGAGACAGAGTCTACACGAACATTGTACACGCGCTCGGGTGGCTGAGGCACGTACTACAGCCCGAAGGAGCGCTTCAAAATCTTGCAAATGACAGGCCACGGAGACCCCCCGTTGTGCTGCGACCCCCAAGCGAGGCTTGGAATTGTACCGCTCATAACGCGCACAGCCAGATCCTCATAGCATGGGCAGAACGTGTGCGGCCCGTTGTTGATATGAAAACCGCAAATGGGGGAATATTTGAATCGGACTGCCTTCGAATGCGACAGCTGAAATTTAATTACCACTCAACTCGTGTCAGGCGGTTTGCGGGGGTGGTGGCTACTAACGCTGAATACCGCTCGCGCCCAATACGTGTCAGGATACTGTCAGAAGAAAATACGGTCACGAATGTGCATTCACTCGGCAGCTGTTTGTGTTGACAGTGCCCGGTGTGTGTGCCGAAAACGATAGGTGCAAAACTTACTCCCGGTCGCTGCCGAAGACTAACGTCTCCGTGGCAGCCAGGCAAGGGTTGCCGCTGACATCTTCGGTGGACAGCGGGAAAATGAGTCGAAAAGTCATGGGGATGGCGGACTTGCTTCGGATTTACAGGCGGACGAACGTTCGAATGCTTTCGTTGGCACGCGCTCACAGAGCGCGAGGCGCGTTTGGCCGGTCGGCCCGTGGCTAAAATCAACCCACTAGCCCCCTGCTCTCCACCTCGGCCCTGCACCAGTCAGAGATGTTCATACACTTCAGGGGTGTGATCAGAACATCCGCGCCTAAAAATAGTTCCTAAAAAGTTTGCTTGCAGGGTTACATTTGGCGCGATATTTGATCGCTTGCTACGGATTATGATTTATTTTTTTACGTTAAGCGTTCTATTTGCCCAGTTTGGAAGGAAAAGCCACAGAAGTTCATACACGCCATACACACACACGCGCGCGCGCACACACTAACTGCGAAGGTGTGTGTGTGTAGGCGTTGTAGAAGGAAAGTGGGGGAAAGTAAGGGCCAATAGTGTAGGTGCCGCTAGGCCTCCTGCGCTGAAGCTTCGAACAAACTGTAGCGCCCTCGTTTTGGGTAGTACAAGCTCACCTGATTGAGCCTCGCACTGCTTATGGCAGGTTGGTCGAGCTTTTTTAATTCTGCCTGGTGCTGAAGAACAAAAAACACCTTTGGACGCCAAAAATCGGCCAGACTGAACGCCGCAAGACAATCAAAAGTGCCAAATTCATGACACCACCGCTAGGGTACGCGTCTATTATCTCTGGGCGGTGACGTCGAAACGCCTGTGTCGCGACGCTTTCATCTTTCTTTTTCTTTGTCATGTCTACTTTGGAACGCGTGAAACGGCATCTCATGGCTCGCGCTCTTAGCGTCTTAGCTTCGACGGCGTTCGAATTTTTGTTGTTTCTTTATATTTTCATCCTGATCTCGCGCTCCGCACCAGAGCAGGCGCACTTCTGCATGCCTGACAGTTTGAGACGCTCAAGTTTGTACTACCCAAAACAAGGCCTAACAAGTCCTTTTTCGCAGCACCCCCTGGGCAACGGAGGAGGCCCATAGTGCAGTGAGGGCCAATAGTGCACAGGGCGCACTTGTCACTGGCTCATCTCCTTGCTGGCTCAACTGCGAAGGCTGTGCAAGCGCGAGCGGGCATCATTGACTGTCTTGACTCGAGCCATAGGCCAAATACTTTACTATGCTGCCGCACTCGCTGCACCAGCTCTCGTGCAGCCGCCCAGGCTTCACCCAAAGCAAATAGCTTGCGCGTTTAGGTCAGGCACGTAGCCAGGATTATGTTTCGGGGGGGGGGGGGGGGGCACATTCGGGACAAAATGTTGTATGGGGGGAGGGGGAGAGGAGGACCCAGTAAAATGGAAGATTTCGGGGAAGGGCGCGCCCGGGGCCCCATGCCTGGTTTAGGTACAGGCTTTTGGTGTTTCCTCATTTAACTCTGATTCATTTAATAAATATCGGGAAATTGGGAAAGCTTCTTTGAAAAGTTTTATACACGTACGTGCTCAACAACCGTAATACAAAAGAAAAAAAAGTTTGGTTTCTTGACGGAGCCTACTTCAAGATGATAAATTAAGATATATATGACGGTGAATTTAAAATTAGCTTACCGTTATTTTATCAAGACGCACACGCGTTTCAAAGTGCAAAAGCATAGCTTCTTCCTCAGACATGCGAAATCTTGTAAGAACTTTTGTACAGCGCGTGAATAATTCTCACTCATTTCGAGTATATTCTGCCTGGGACGTGTGTCTCTGTGCAAGATGAGAAATTTGGCATGAAAGACGCACATTCGGATCGTTTTCCAGGTGAAAATGCAGTGGTCGTCCCCAGTGGCGTCACTAGGGTCAGCGGCACCCGGGGCGGTGGCCTGCGGCGACACGCCCCCCCCCCCCCCGCTCGTCGCCCGCCGCGACCCCCCCCCCCACCACCGGCCCGTCGCGACACCCCCGGAGCGCTGCACCCGGGGCGGTCCGCCCCCCCCCCCGCACCCCCTTGTGACGCCACTGGTCGTCCCAACTGGGAATCCCATTCCAAGTTGAGACCAGCGCCTCCCATCTCTTCAAGTTCGACGCACTACGTCAATCCATGGGCATCGGCAGGGGGTGCAAAAGGGGCAGTTGCCACCCAAGCCAAACCGCCCCCCCTCCCCCCCCCCACCAAGCAAGCGGGGTGACCGTTGGTTCGTTGAAAAGCGAAAAAAGCAACCGAGGACAACTTAAATATAAAATCGAGAGTAACTATCGAAACATAAAGAAGGGAGATGTCTTGCCCCGCATTCCGTGGAAGAAACAATTGGAAAGAAAGGGGCAACTAAGCCCTACTTTGCCTCTGCGACCCCCCCCCCCCTCCAAACCTCGCTGGGGGCGCACCCGTTTCTGCGAACACCCAATCCCCCGCAATGAACACTCAGTGGTGATGAAGCCCAGACTCCAGCCCCGAGTAGAAAGTTGGTGCAACGGCCCGAAAAACGAGTTCTCAACTTCCCTTCGGGCCCTTTCATTTTTGCGCACTCTTACATCCGCAGCCATTTGTCCGTGGAAATATTCCCTCAATAACGTCGTGTGCGGCGTGTGCCGGGGGCCGTGCGGACATCATAGGGTGGTTGAAAAAAGTCGTGACAAGGGAAAAGGAAAATAACGATAACTATCTTCACGGGGCAAATACCGAACGCACCCCGTTTTTCCAACTTCGCTAACCTAGCTCCAAATGTCTTCTATGTTTTCTCCAACTCCGCGCCCCATGTGCTGAGGACTCGGGGGTTCAGGTTGCTCTTGCAAAAGTCGCGCCGAGTGCCGCATAGCTGACACACCAAAGGACAGCTGTTTTGGCCTCGAGGACGGGGCTCTCCAGCCTGGGTAATAAACCACGTGTTTTCGATACGATTCACTGAAGAGCAAGCCATGAGCGACGGTGGACATGACCTTCTGAGCAGGTTGGGGGGAGGGGGGTTCAGGGGTCGGGCGTCCGCGTTTGCACGAAACCATGTTCGCACCAAGTCGTCGACGCAACTGACCCTCAGGCCATAATTTACTGTCTCACCATTTGACACCAGGGAAAGGCGCGTCAGAGACCGCCCAGTCCACAATCGCAACCGTACTGTTGTTCTTTCCGAAAGTTTGTTGCGAGCGTTACTATTTTGCCAGCTCTGGATTTCTTCATCGGTGTCTTCGTTTTACCGAAAAAAGTGCATCGATCACGGCTTTCCATTTTGTTGGACGAAGAAAGCAGTCACCTCTGAACCCTGCCGGGACTCAGAGTCGGTTTCTAATGAGACAATCCTTGTCCCAGTCACTTCTAAGCAACTTTTGCCCTCCAAAATTCAGCTTGACATAGGATTCACCCTCAACTCATCTGTTACAGGTACGCCTAGAGAGATTTCCAGGCAAAACTAAAGTTGACCAGATAAATACAAGCCCTATGCAAAGATAGCAAACAGCACTCTAACATTTTTTTTTTTTAAATTCTGCAATAAAACAGGAAGAGCGCCATTTATTTATGTAAATTCTCTTAACTGTAGTTTTTAGTTGAGGTCACAAAGAAGAGACTTATTGAAGAAAAATATATAAATAAATAAATACATTTATTAAAAAAAAAAAAGAAGGTCACCAAAAACGCTTGTGATATCAGGCACCCGGAAGCAAATTATAATCGGGGATCTGCATTTGCGGACTTTGTATTTGGGGTAGTGGTACTTCTCAGTTTTGTTCTCTATTATAAATCTTGAGCTTTTATGACTTCGGTTTATCAAAAGTGAAATGATGGGTTTTTTCGGAGTAGTGTAGCTTCTAAGCTCGCACACTTATTTTGGCGTTATCTAGCTTTCTCTCTCTTCATATTTTGAGTATTATGAAAAGACAGACTGTTCATCTGAGAAACTAAAATGTTATGAAGGAAGTGTAGTTCGTCGATGGGATCTTTGAACTGGATTTTATTCGAAGTCTCGAAAGATTGTAAACAGGCTTCTTTGCTTGTATATTTCCTCGTGTTTTGAAAGTATATGAATGGGCACCCAAGAATATATTTTTAGTTCTTAAGAATCTGATAAATTAATAAATGACCGGTGGTCCCTTCGTCAGTGATAACACGTTGGTCCTGATATGTTCATGCCCCGTTCACTATTCACAAGAGTTTTACGTCCGGGCTGCAGGAATTAAACCGAGAGATGTCGGGTGGCCTTTTTACATAAGCGATTAGGACTGCGAACTAACCCCCCCCCCCCCCCCAAGTTAAAAAAAATAATAAAAAGAACGTCGGGTGCGAAAGTATTGCCCTACCAAGAAAAAATCCTGCCGACGCCCATGCGTCAATCCGATCGATATGTACGGAGGGGCTCATGTTTGTTTGACATTTTGTGATTTCAGAACGCACAGAAAGAGGGACGTCTGCTTTGTGATGCCTTCACACATTGTGTTCTGAACTCGCAGTGGTAAGTTGCGCCGCTTCCCATATGCATAGAGCCTAGCAGGCCCGAGCGTAAATTGGAACGGCCCCACAATCCCCGCGCCGCGAGGTGCAATGTGGGATTGACGAGAGGCAGTGGCGCCGTGGCTACCCCCCCCCCCCCCCCCACACACACACACTTTGTAAGGCCACTGACGTGAGGCCTTCTGGGATTTTTCCGAAAGGTCTTTCGATTCACGGGACCAAAGGGGACCTATACTGGCCATTTGGGTCGAACACGGGACCACATGTGTTAGTGTATATATGTACGTATAACATGGGGGAGTGAGGGAAGATTAACAAGTGCAGCCGTAGTAATATTGTTAGAGGGGAGAGAGGGATTATTGAATTTATTGCATTAATGTTGGGCAATATATAGTATATACAGTATATACATATATGGGCGGTTTCATTTGGATTCAGGCAACGAGTGGCATTCGTATTTTTTGTTTTGCTTCAAACTTTTTTATTTTGTGGAGCATATTCCAAGAAGAACAATCCTTTTTATTTTATTGTCCTGACATGATTAGTTCCTGAGAAAAATAAATCTCAGAGAAGCGGGAAAGAACTACGAGGTTTTGACGATTGTCGTGTGTGGCGTTTTTGAATCACTCTCAATCTCAAAATATTAAAAAAAGAGCGTCTATATATTTTTAGTGTGATATATATGCCAGTAGGTAAGACGACGTTATAACTGCTATTTATTATTCGTCGCTCTAATTTTTGTAAAAATCCCCAAACATGCCTCCGCGAACGACTGTGACCTAAATTGCGGATTTTATTTTGAGTCGACTATGTTTAGTATCGCTTTTAAAATACTTACCACGTATAGAACCTTTCATTGCCTTCCAAACTAAGCAAAGTTTGTGTTTTTATCATGCACGAGTGCTGAGAAATAAATTATGAAACAGAGAGGGTTTTCACTTTTTGTTCAATTTCTGCACGCTGTATATAAAAAAAAACATTTTTAATTTTTCTCTTTTTCTCGCGATGCGTTCTCTTCACACCCTTCTTTTCGTCGGGATACATTCCGTTAGTAGTATTTGCCTTGGTTTTTAGTTTTAAGCCTCTAAATATGCCGAAAAAAGAGCAAATGCCAATGGTGGTGATTAAGTGCAATTAAATGCAAAGGTGCAAGCGAGCTGGACAAGAATGATGAAAATAATCCCTGGAGAAGGAGAACAAGAGCTGTGCCAATGGTGGGTTTCGACGATTTTCGTGTGTGGCGTTTTTGAACCACTCTTAATCTCAAAGTATTCAAAAGAGAGCTTCGATATTTTTTTATTGTAATATATATGCAAGTCAGTAAAACGACATTCCAACTACTATTTATTATTCGTCGATCCAATTTTTGTAAAAATCCCCAAACATGCCTCCGCGAACAACTGTGACCTAAACTGCGGATTTTTTTCTGAGTCGACTATGCTTAGTTTTGTTTTTAAAATAATACCACGTGTAGAACCTTTCATTGCCTTCCACATTATGTAAAGTTTGTGTCTTAATCACGTACGAGTACTGAGAAATAAATTATGAAACAGAGAAGGTTTTCGCTTTTTGTTCAATTTCAGCTTGCTGTAAAAATAATAAAAAATAACTTTTAAAATAATATTTTTTGCGTCACTTTTTTAAAACTTTTTGTTTAGCCAGCATACATTCTGTTAGAGGTATATGCACTAGTTTTGAGTTTTAAGCATCTAAATATGCTAAAAAAGAGCAAATGCTGATGGTGGGTTTATGGGTTATAGCTGTATATTTTATTCTTTAATATAATAATCTAAGGGACGTTGAATAAATACTCATATAAAAGACATGAATGTCGTTAGGCGTATAATAACAAGTTTGCAATTCCAAACGTCTAAACACTATTAAATCGCAACTGCCGAAAGTGGGTTTTCAGACAATTTCCGCCGGTGCCATGATTGGAGGGGCCTCAAGCCTAAACCCTATGCGCTACATAATCTATACTACGTTAGAAATATCAAAGTATAATATTCTAAAACATTAGGGTAAAATACACTTCCTACTGGAAACCTAGAATTTTAGATGCGAAATTTTATATTTTTAATGTTAAATTCATGTTGATAACAGAACTGAATAATTTTTTTAGCATATTTAGAGGCTTAAAACTCAAAACCAGTGCATATACCTCTAACGGAATGTATTCTAGGTAAAAAAAGCTGTAAAAAACGCAAAGCAAAAAATAAAAAAAAAAATTAAAAATGTTTTTTTTATACAACGTGCTGAAATTAAACGAAAAATGAAAACCTTCTCTGTTTCATAATTTATTTCTCAGTACTCGTACGTGATTAAGACACAAACTTTACATAATGTGGAAGGCAATGAAAGGTTCTACACGTGGTATTATTTTAAAAACAAAACTAAACATAGTCGACTCAGAAAAAAATCCGCAGTTTAGGTCATAGTTGTTCGCGGAGGCATGTTTGGGGATTTTTACAAAGATTGGATCGACGAATAATAAATAGTAGTTGGAATGTCGTTTTATCGACTTGCATATATATCACAATAAAAAATATAGAAGCTCTCTTTTTGAATACTTTGAGATTGAGAGTGGTTCAAAAACGCCACACACGAAAATCGTCAAAACCCACCATCGGCATTTGCTCTTTTTTTGGCATATTTAGAGGCTTAAAACTCAAAACCAAGGCAAATACTACTAACGGAATGTATTCCGACGAAAAGAAGGGTGTGAAGAGAACGCATCGCAAGAAAAAAAAAATTAAAAATGGTTTGTTTTTTTATACAGCGTGCAGAAATTGAACGAAAAGTGAAAACCCTCTCTGTTTCATAATTTATTTCTCAGCACTCGTACATGATAAAAACACAAACTTTGCTTAGTTTGGAAGGCAATGAAAGGTTCTATACGTGGTAATATTTTAAAAGCGATACTAAACATAGTCGACTCAAAATAAAATCCGCAATTTAGGTCACAGTTGTTCGCGGAGGCATGTTTGGGGATTTTTACAAAAATTAGAGCGACGAATAATAAATAGCAGTTATAATGTCGTCTTACCTACTGGCATATATATCACACTAAAAAAATATAGACGCTCTCTTTTTAATACTTTGAGATTGAGAGTGATTCAAAAACGCCACACACGACAATCGTCAAAACCTCGTAGTTCTTTCCCGCTTCTTTGAGATTTTTTTTCTCAGGAACTAATCATGTCAGGACAATAAAATAAAAAGGATTGTTCTTCTTGGAATATGCTCCACAAAATATTAAAGTTTGAAGCAAAATAAAAAATACGACTGCCACTCGTTGCCTGAATCCAAATGAAACCGCCCATATATACAGTATATACGTATATATATATATATATATATATATATATATATATATATATAAAACAGGGTGTCACAAAAGAAAATTTACAGGGTTCCATTTCCGCAAAAATAAACTAGGCATCGCCGAACGCTCATTTTCCGACCAAAGGTAGCGTCAGAGGTCACAACCAGATGCCAATGTTTCAGCCCGATCCGATACCTTATTCAAAAGTTATAGTGATTTTCTGAAAATTTCAATGGGAAAATGGAGCCGATTTTGGCTCGTTTTCGGTTGTTGGTGCCACCGAGCCCCATGTGTTTAAAAACTTCGTCGGCCGCCATTTTCCCATTGAAATTTTCAGAAAATCACATAACTTTTGAGTTGCATTATCGGATCGGGCCGAAACTTTGGCATCTGGTTGTGACCTCTAGCACTACCTTTGGGCGGAGAATGAGCGTTCGGCGATGCCTAGTTTATTTTGGGAATAAAAAGAACTCTGTATTTTTTTATTTTTTATTCTGTATATATATTTATTGACATCTTTAAGTTGTGGGGAGCCGTAGGCGCTCGCATATATGTAAAAAAGCCACCGATGTTCAAACAAACTTGGATAGTTTATCGGATGTATCGGAGGGGGACCCTCCTTTTTCAAGCGCGTGGCTATAATCGTTGCGATAAGTCGGATAATTAACTAAACTTTCTTAATTAACTTTTAATATGAAAAAAAAATCATCTGGTTTCAAATAGAAACATGCAGAGCATAATCGAAAACCACTCCATCAGTCAATTTTATAACAATTTGAGGCCCGTGGGAAACTCAGGGGGCGCACCAAAGGACCCTCTCGTGCAGCAGGCGCAAAGCTATACTCCGTCTCACTAAAATCGTGCAGTACAGCCAAAGCTACAGGGACGAGAGCGTATGCCAACATGAATTGAAATGGAACACAGTCCGGTGTGTGTGTGTGTATATATATATATATATATATACGCGTTATGCTATCGCGTGTTTGTTATAAAGGCGAGGAGTTATAGCGCACGCTACAGTTCAATCCTACTCTTGTTCTTGTAATAAAGTTGTATATATATATATATATATATATATATATATATATATATATATATATATTATATATATATATATATATATATATCTCAGGGTGTCGAACCGGAACCGAACCGGTATTTTTTCCGGAACTGAACCCGAACCCGATCCGTTATATTGTTATCGCGATGAACCCGAACCGGAACTGAACCGGAAAAAAAATAACGGTTACCCGCTCATGTCAAAACGGTTCGGCCGCGCGCTGTTGACAATGAATGTGCTATCAATGCCATTTGTTTTTTAAGTGCCGTCAACTGACACACACCTCGCTTACATATTTTTCTTCTCCACTCAGTCTTAGGAATATAAACGCTGCATCCATGAATCTTGACATAGGAACCAGTATTGCGCTGGTCGCGGCTTGCACGGAAGAAAAAAATTAAAAAGCTGTCCAAAAAAAAAAAAAAGATCGCGTCATGGGATTTCATTTTCCTACAATCTCGTAAATCCTAAATGCTGCTGTGTGCTCATTTCATAACACGTTTCTAGAACGTGATGTTGCAATTTTTTTTTAATTTTGATGTTGTTATTTTGATGTTATTTTGATTTTGTTTTTTTGATGTTGCAATTTGTCATTTATAATTTCCGAACCGGTTCGCCGAACCGGTTCAGCCGGTTCGCGGATTGAATTAATCGAACCGGAACTGAACCGGAACAAAATAAATTTACCTGAACCGTAACCGAACCCGTATTTTTCGGTTCGACACACTTATATATATATATATATATATATATATATATATATATATATATATATATATACACGGGTGTTATTTTTTATTCGAAACAGATTTATTTAAAAAAAGCCGTGAAAGTTACACTTATGCTGCTTGTGGAGGTGAGTTATACGGCCAGGGGGACATATCATAGGGGGCTAATCGTAACGATCAATTGGCCAATTAATTAAAATTCGTTAATTAACTTTTTAATTAATGAAAATAGACATATGGTTCCAATTAGAAACTTGCACAGCGTCACCGAAAACCACTAAATCAGTCATTTTCAGTAATACTTGGAGCGCGTGACAAGCGTAGTAGTGCACTGAAGTTACCGCTCGTGGAGCAGGTACAAAGCTAGAGGTTGAGATAAGGCGCCCGCGCGATTTTTCCGTCTTTCATCTAGCCCCAGCATTGCACCTGCTCCACGAGTGGTAACTTTAGTGCACTACTACGCTTTTCACGCGCTCAAAGTCTTTCTGAAAATGACTGATTTAGGGGTTTTGGATGATGCTGAGCAAGTTTCTAATTGGAACCATATGTCTATTTTCATTAATTAAAAAGTTAATTATCGAATTTTAGTTAATTAGCCAACTGATCGTTACGATTAGCCCCCTATAATATGTCCCCCTGGCCGTATAACTCACCTCCACAAGCAGCATAAGTGTAACTTTCACGACTTTTTTTAAATAAATCTGTTTCGAATAAAAAATAACACCCGGTATATATATATATATATATATATATATATATATATATATATATATATATATACAGTAGACTCTCATTAATTCAAAATCTCTTAATTCAAACTTGCGGATAATTCAAACTAACATGCAGGTCCCATCCTATGCGTCTCTATGGAAGAAACTCCTGATAATTCAAACTTTGCTTTATTCAAACAAATTTTTGGCCCCCTCGAGTTTGAATTAATGAGAGTCGACTGTATATTCAACTTTATTACAAGAACAAGAGTAGGACTGAACTGTAGCGTGCGCTATAACTCCTCGCCTTTATTACAAACACGCGATAGCATAACGAAGAAAAATGATCACACATGAACCGTATGCCGATTCGAACAGCCCGGACACGTATTCGGTCCCCGCATTCGGCTCGTACACAATGCAAAAGGAAACGACATCCTTCCGCACCAATTGGTTTCGTTTGCGGGCGCCGCCTGAATATGTTCATAACCTCGCGCTATTATGTAAGCTGCTACACAACCGCGTCGGCCTTGGCTGGGAGCATCCTCCTAATCAACCAGAACGTTATTAGCATCATCCCCCCACTTTTTACGCGAATAAATCGCTCTCGTATCGATTGCATGTGGCGTTTCGACACGTTTCTGGCAGGCTGTGTATCCGTTGAACGCCTGTGTGGGCTGCCGGCGCCCGGCAGAGTCGATTTGGAAAAAACGGGCGGGCTGCAATTGGCTCGTTAGAAGTCACGTGATACGCGACGCCACACTTCGCGAATGGAGACAATCGAAGACAAGGCCTGTCTATGACGTCACCAATGGTAGTGTTTTGACCCGCCCCAGACGCAGCTCGACGAGAGTACGCCGCAAAATGGCAGGCTGACGAGTGTACGTTTTTGGTTTTGCCGTCTGCTACCGTCCCGCTTGTAGTGAGACACCGCAAGCCGCGCTGGCGTCGTCGCTGACGCGAGCTAGGCACCGATGATGACGTTTGAGTGGGAGGGGTACAGGCCTTGTCTTCTGATGGAGAGCAGAGAGCCCTTTAATTTTGTGTTTGTGTAGTTGCGCGCCAGCGGACGGTAGGCAACCACAGTCGAGTTTGTGTTATGGCGACGAGCGGATGGCGTCCACCGTTGCGCTACTTCGCGACTCGTCGGACGACCGGGAGAATTTCGACGACGGAGAAACGGACTGCGTACAAGTCGGACGCAAGAGAAAGCTGACTGTCTTTTTTTACCCGCTGCTGCTCGTTTTCTGGCTGCTGCGATGGGTCTTCTACCAGTTTTTCTCGTGCTGTGTTTCGTCTGCCGCGGGTTCGTCCCCGCGCCGCCATCTAGCGACGGCCGAGACAACCACCACCATGGCGACGGCTGCGGAGCCAGACGCGAACCTCCTGATCCGACAAAAACAGCACCACAAGAAAGCGTTCGACTTCATCTCGAAAGCGCTCAAGTACGACGAAGAAAATGAAGGTGAGTGCTCTCCTCATGTCGCTTTGCAAAGAAACTATCGCGGGCGGCGGGAATGTGGTCGCTGGTTCTGTTAGTACCACTTCGCAGGTGTTCAAACCGTTTAGTCCTAGCTGCTATGTTGTGGCTCGATTTTCGCCTCTTTTGCGTTAATTATAGGTTATTTCCGAAATTCGTAGTTTATGCTTACTCACTCTACTCACTTCTTTTAACTTTTGGATGATTACGGCAATTACGAAGCGCTTGCAGACGACACGCTACAGCTGGCGATGTGTTCGCGCGAGCGAGACGTTTCAGATTTTGCAGCTGTGTGATCCTGGTGCGGTGTCGAGTTGATTACTACAGCTTTGCGCTTGTCGCGTACGTACCTCGTACAATCGCTTAGAAATCCATCGAGGCTTTTGTAATTGGGCCCTCTTTGTCCGTTGCTAGGTCGCCCGCCGAACGCTTCACCGAATTTCGTCATCTCTTTTTTGAACGAACGCGAATGGGCTTCCTGCCGCTCTCTTTTTGCCTTGCTGAAGAGTTGCGGGCTTCCACAGAAAACAAGAAATAAAAGAAAAGCAAATTCTACGGTTTTTTCTTTTTTCTTCGACTCTTTCGAGGTTGAAGTTACTTCCGTGCGTTTCAAACCGTTAAATGACCGCGGATTGTTCGTTGGCCAAACTGCGTCATTGTCAGGGACGTGTCGTCTGCGCTGACGTTTTTCTTCGGGTTCTTTCAACCTCTTTTACAGTTTTTTTTTTTTTTTTTTAGCTAGGATTGACACATAATTGAGAGTGCAGTTACTCAGGGAAGCCGTTCAGTGTACTGCAGATTTTTTTTCTCATGGTATGTGGAAAGACAAATTTGTCGGATGGATTGAACATGACATAAACCCCGAGACTGTGGGCAAAAAAGCGACACGAACCACGAACACTAAAAGGTCGCGAAACCTTTTAGTGTTCGTGTCGTTTTTTGCCTGCAGTCTCGGAGTTTTGTTCATTCTAAACCAGCTCGTCTGCGCTCTTACATTCACTTGAACGTCGGATGGATTTTTTTTCTTCGCAATCATGTTTTAAAGTTAATTAGCTGAGAAAAAAAATGTTTTTCTTATTACTGATTGCATTATATATAGTAGTTCTTTTATTCACGGTTGGGAATAGGAAGCTTGACAGCAAAACCGAGTCGCTTTGAATATTAAGAAAGCGGGTGGGAAAGACGAATTCGATAGCAGACGACGCTTTGGCGTGTACGGCCATCTGGTGGCGGATGTGCGAGGTTCGTGCAGGACGTGGCTGTTTCGGCTGGGACGTCGGGACCCCGAGAGGAAATGTGTTTCGTTTTCGGCAAACTACAAAAACCGTTCACGGAGGTCACGCAACTTGCGAGCCGGAACTAATAAGTTCGATGCACGATTTGGCCGGGTGCTTTGGCGTCGATACTGCCCCGATAGAAGTCGTGCCATCGGCGGAGCTTCGCGTGATGCCACGATTCTTCGCCTCATTCAAAAGAATTGCCTTGTGTCAGTTATGTTTTTTTTTTGTTCTTTTTGTTGTAAACGCAAACCACGCTGATTATTTTTTTCAAATTGTGTTGTTTGTATGAAAGTGCTTACGCGCGTTAAGAAAAGAAAAAAAACACCCCCCCCCTCCCCCCTCTTCGCGAACTTGCATGAAAATTTGTAAATTATTATCTCTATTCTTTTAGGGTGCAATTCTATATTTTTCGTGTTTTTATCGGTTGCTATTCTTATGAAAACATAAACAAAGCTTGCAATTTTGTATTAATTCTGTAATTGCCAAATAGGTATACTGATGTCAATGACACGCGCATATCACCCTCTGGAGGAGCGGAGTAAGTTAGCTAAACTGCCGAGTTACTCAGCAGTTTTCGCCTGGGTGAAAAGCGCTAGAAAACAGTATACATACCTTTGCATGTGACGTCATATGGCACCGTAGCAGCCACCATTGCTCCGTACCATGCTCCTGAGCCCATATACCTTCTGCAGCGTACATCTCGCAAAATCGAATATTTGTTCTTCCTGGCAAGCCTTTTGAAGAAGAACAGGTTGATGATACCAAATGCATGCTGCAAAAGATACGGACACAGGAACATGGCAGCAATGGCGGCTGACGTGACGTCGATGCAAGCCATGTATAGTTTGACCTGTCATCTTCCCGTTAACCAGTAAGTAACCATAGCGATAAGAAACATCAATTAAAATATAGAACATCCTTGTGTATGTATGCCTATTTGTACCTATTACTACTCCTCTGCATTCATTGCTTGATGACTTTAACACAAATTAACACTCAAACGGAGCGAAACAATGTGTAAAAAAGCCGACCTCATTGCACATTCATGTAGTGCTGCTGATGTGCAATGTTGTCTGTCTAAAAATGGAATGAAAGAGAATTTTTTTTTTAATTGCCATTCACTCATTTGTTTTTGGTGAGGTCTCTGTGCTCTTGAGAGTTTTCACACAATATAAAAATGTTTCCTGTTTTGATAAAAAGAGATGGATGAATTTCAAGTTCAGTCATTGCACATTTACACTTGAGCGTTGACGAATGGGCTAGTTACCCGTTACATTTGAGGTTATTGCTGGTGAAATCAAGGAACGTTTTTCAATGCGCTTCCAAAAGATGAAACAGTTTGCCTAAGGGACCCCCCACTGTGCAGTGTGCACAATTGCTCAGTTGTGAGGCTGCTGTAAACCTAAGAATTGTGGGTTTAATCCCTGCCCTCGCACACCTTAATTGCCACAGTTTCGTTCTGAATTGCATTGAGCTAAGCTGTTAAAGAACTAAATCATATACTTCAGAATTTCCTAATATACTTTAAAGTCACTTAGCAGCAAGATAATGTGTGTGTGTTTATTATTTTCAAGCGATGGCCTATGTCGCCTCTCAATTGCTTGAGGCAGTTAAGGTAAGCTGAACACTCGTGGCCAAGTTTGTTTGTAGTGTACTTATTTGCTGTAGGAAGTATAGTTATTAACAGGTGATTACCGTAGAATACCGCACTTATTACCGCCCATTCCACACTAAGCGCTTATTCCCAAATTTGTAAGATCTGAGAAAATATGCTCAGTACACTGCTATGTAAAATTGATTATAGGACAAGTGCCCATCCCCCATTTTTTCACGATTATCTCCAAATTTTGAGTGGGCGCTTGCCCGGTATTTTACGATTGATTAACACACACAAATGGTGCAGGTTAGTAGGATATTTCCAATAAAGACTTCCATCTTTGATCACCTAGTTTTCCAATTGATGGGAAATAAGTCATACTTCCAATGTTACTGTGCACAAAGGCACATACACTGTTCGCACAAAACGGGGGCACTGACTCAGTCCTGCATGAGTGTCTCCCTTTTTGTGTGCCTGTGCAAAGTTTGTCTGCTTCTGTACGCTGTAACATTGAAAATGTGAACAACCAACTCTCTCAAACTGCTGTAATAGTTCTTGCTTGGTATATTATGGGGTCGCACAAAAAAAGCTACCTTTGTAGGTTGCTTTCTCTTTCCTAATATATCACTGAAAGGCAGAAAAAAAAAAAAAGCAATATATTGAACCATGGTTAAAAGCGCTAAAAAGACGTACACAAGATAGAAGATAGAAGTACATTTCTTCTACAGTGGGCCCAGCTTTTTGTGTTCCTCCCGTTCTTCCTAATGTCGATAGCGCCCGTGTTTGTCTTCTATCTTGTGTACGCTCTTTTTAGCGCTTTTAACCATGGTTCAATACAGTCAACACCAACTAGCCCAACAACAAGTTCTTTTACAAAAAAAAGCAATGAAGATAAAGTATTAATTTGCACAGTTACGCTGAAAATAATTACTGAAGAAGAAGCAAAAAAGTTTGCATAAAATGTAGATACATTCCTTGCATCCTAAGCAAGCTGCTAATAAAGTCACATTTCTGTGCGACTTCATTGTAGGGTCCATTTTCTCCCGTTTCACATCCTCGACGAAAAGTTTTTACTTCCCGTATGAAAAAGCGAGAAGGAGGGAATAAAGCTTTCGGTATACTGCTTGCATTAATGTGGCATGGAAAAAATGGGCAAGTTTTACAGCATCCTTTGACACAATTGAATACCGTGAACAACTGGTATCTTTTCGCCGATAAGAATCCAACATGACAACTTACAAAAATGAGGCTCCCCCTCCCCCCAATGAACTGGTCCCTCCTGACAGTAATCAGATTGCTGCTCAATTTGTGCCAAACTGTTCCAGGGTACAAAACCCGCATCTGCCTCCTACATTTCACTAAAATGTGAGGACTTTGCACCATTGTTGCGCCAAAAGTTGATTTTATTTTCTCGATAGGGAAGCAAATGGCTCTGGCCCCGCCACAGTGCCGGATCGTAACAGTTGGCTTGTCGCCGCCTCTATGGCTCCGAGGCGAAGTGCCGGCCTATGTATCCCTCGGTAGTAAAGTGTCTGTGTCCGAGAAAGGGGTGACGTTACAGGGTGAGCAAATATACCAGAGTATTAAGTGCCTGGTAGAGCAAAAATTGACACAAAAATTAACTGTACAGAGGAAATGAGCAGAGTCTCTAGCGCTGTTAGCAACCTTACATTGAAAAGCTAAGTGATGAGCCTCCCGTCTCTTAGACAAAAATGAAAGAGAATATTTTTCTGGTAGATAAATTGATAGTCATAATAAATACGCCATTCTAAATACCTGTCATAAACTATATGAATTGATTCGTTTCTTAACGTGTTCAATATTCATGGCTTGTGTTTTTGATAGCCAATTCCCTATCATGGACGGAAGTTCAAGTCGCGACCCTTGAAAGTTGAAATGATGAATCAAGCTAAAAGGGTGCTTAAGGCTGCGGTTGCCACGGCGGCCATCTTGAACAAGGCGTTAGTTCAACCAATAGATGGCGACACCGCCCCGTGTGGCTGAAAATCTGCCTCGAGCAGGGGTGTCGAGGTTCCTCCTCCGCTCTTACGCACCCCCTCTCCTCTGCTCGCCCGGTCGCGTAACCGCGTTCACCGCGTGCTCATGCCGGAATTGTGCTCATTATTGAAAGCACGCGGTGTCCAGCTGGCCCAGACAGCTTATGTCTCTGGGGTGCCGAGCTGGGTAGGGTTTGATTAGTCGGTTTGATCTTTGATGTGGGTTTGCGCTGTGAAGCGATTTCCACGCGCCCTCGCGAAAATGAGCACCCAGCGGGGAAAAAAGAACACTCAGCGGGGAAAGATCGTGCGATTTGACTTTGCCAATATTCCATGAGTAAAAAAGAAGTATGCACTAAATAAACCTTGACCAGATGCTCCTTCTTAGAGCACCGGCTGGAAATAGAGTTCGCTATACACTTCTCTGGTGCTTATAATTTTGTCTTTAAATTCGAATAATAAAGAGACTTACGAAGGGTTACGAGATGCTAGTATTTTAATACAATGTTAAAAGCAGCGTGATTACCCCAATGTAGCGTACTTTAGCACAACAGTTCTAGTAATCGGAGGTGTGATATCAATCTTTGTCGCTGCGGGGGACCCCGTGGGCCTTGCAGGTTGGAGATCTTGTGCAAGGTCGCTGCGTTGTGGGGCCCTTATATTATCAGCTGTGTGACCGTTGCTTGAATCTCTCGCTCGATGAAGCAACGCTCAAAATATGCGTTCACGAAGACGCTGTGAATTTCCTATCGGAGGCTGTCAAGGAAGTCACGGATATTTCCCAAGTGTCCGCTGCGACAGAGGTCAAGAAACATGAACGGGGAGGCCTGTCTTTCAAATCTCGCCTGGGAGAGGAGTCACTTTTGTGTACCACTGTCCCTAAAATGACCGCCTTTGAATGAAATGTCTGTCAGCCTACGATCCTGACAGATTTATTTTCTTCTGTTTTATTTTCCTCTTGTTAATAGCGTCAAGAATGTAGGGTGGATCCTTGATTTTCATATTTCGATCAAGACGGGAGTCAACTAGTTCGGGAAGGACGCACTCGTTGTAAAACCTTGTGAGAAGGGGTTCCATTTCAGTTCGCCAAAAATCATTGTCGCTATGTATTCTTTGGACATGGATCTTTTGATTTGCGTAGACTATGAATTCACAAAATTCTCGACCTGTGATGTGCAGCTGCCCCTGAATTTGATAGTAGATGTAGTGCCTTGTAGAAAGCTTTGGAGTTTCTCCCGTGTATCTCCGATCATTGTAAAGCTCCGCAGCCTTTGCTGGCTCCTCATTCTTTCGAGATTCCGGACACTTTACTTCTGCTATCCCATCCGCTCCGATCAACCCATCGGGCGATGCAGCCAGAAAACCATATTCCAAATCTATGAAAAGGCCACACGGCTGCACAACAACGCCTCTCTGCTTTTCGTAGAGCCGAAGTGCTACAGGCTCATTCAAAATACCGTACTGGGTCGCTGCGCTAGTGAAACTACGTCTTTTCAAGATCGCTCTGACATCTGCTGCGCATGGTGTGGAGTTCAGGCGTCTGCAGATCTTTCCGAAGTACGACGCAGTCAGTCGCTTCCTCCGTTCAGCGTACCACCTTTCGTTGTTGGACTGTCCCCTTGTGGCGATTTCAAGTTCGTTACGGTGAGCTTCGTTCACCTGCAACCTATTTAGCATGATTGTAGCTTTTTCTCTGAAGAGTTCGGGAGGCATATCAGGCTTCTCGCAAGATGGTCCATAGTGGCGAGATGTTCCTTCGCAGGTAGGCTTCTTACGTGGTGGTCTCTGCTGAGAAAATGTTTCAGCTGTGCGCCTCTGTCGGGACACTCTGGAGTGGCGTCGTTTGGACATTTTTTGAGTGTATGATTTTAGTGTTGCAGGTGGATCCTTCGTTGTCATTGCTTTCTGGGAAGAATAATGCCAGTTGGGACCTTGTTGAAAACTTAGTCCTGCTCCATGGCAACGATGTTGATAGGAGCCCTTTTGTCCTCTATTGACTTGCTTTCCACCCGACATTTTGGCTACAAGAGACATGACAGTCTCGGCGAGATTGCTGGTATCATCAGTTATAAGGCGTGAAGATTTATCTGAAATTCCATTTGCAGCAGTAAGGATCTGTATCCTCAGAACCTCGGGGATTTGATCAAAGATGTTGTCTCCATTGGATCTATTGCAGAAATATTCCTTACATCTTTCGTGTGATCCAAACACGTGCTTAGGTCCATTGATTAAATCTTCGGCAAGCTCCCTTGTGAGCCGCTTCTGTTCAAGCTTTTTTCACTTTCATTTCCAGTGTACTTCTGAAGTTCCCTGGCATAGTGGGCTATCGCCTTTCGTGCTCCATTTTTTATACGTGTGATCCTTGGACCACTGAGGTATCGGCAATTCCCTTTGCTAGCCTTGGCTATAGCATACAAACGAGATGTGTAGCACTTTACCACATGGTTGGCACATTCTCGTTTCTCTATGAAAGGTCCATAATCAACTCTAGACAAAATCTGCTGGTGGACTGAGGAGTCTCCGTCTCCAATGAAGATCCGGTACTGCACGCCATGCATTTTTTCACTTTGTTGAAATCCTTGTACAATTATGTCTGATTCCATGGCTGCAGAGCTCTTATCCCAATTTTTATAACACTTATGTTTCTTTAGAGTAAGGTTATTCCTTCGGTAGAAGTCGCACGTAGAACAAACTTTGTTCTTCACACCTAAATATAATAACTTTTTTGTTTTTGCACCAATAATGACTGCAAGGCCAGAATTTGCAGAATATCGATGGCCATGACTCCGGTGTGACCATCCCCCGTCAACAACCACTGTGATGTAAGGCGTCCCATCTTCGCAGACATCGCCAGCTTCCACTGCAAGACGCTTTTCCTCCTTGCCTGCCCGAACCATATCGTCATAGAGGAGGGCCTCCCATTCCTGCAGATGCAGGAAAACCAAAAGAGAACAACTAGGTATATAGTCCTCGTGACCGAAATAATATAAGTAAAGGCTGAACTCCATGGGACGAATATACAGCGAAAAATCGACGAATTTAGCCCGGCGGCTTTTGCTCTGCGCGTGGCATCAGCACAGTTGCTGCTACGTCACGCGCCAAGCGAGCGTGCCGTCGGGCGGCGTTCGTCAGTTATTCGTCGCATAATTCGCTCCATGGAGTTTAGCCTTAATGCAGTCATATCTTTTTAGCCAATTGCTCCTTATTGTTACCCCCATACAATCGCACTTATATTTGGGGTGACGGGTGCATGAATACTGCATAGAAATAATAAGTACGGTTTCCATCACATCTGCCATCTAATAGAATAAACGAGGCGGGGCCAGATTACATATATAAAAATTACATTATTAGAGAGTGTTAGCAAGCCGTTCTGATAACCTCGAAAACAATACTGCATACTGAGCCGTCGCCTTTGCGCACGCATCGTAGCTTATCTGGCTGTCGTTATAGCAGCGGGAACACGGTCTATTGAAACTTTCTTCTAATAGTTACGTGCAAATTTGGTGAAAGCAAAAATGGCTTGAAATCATTTATATACTTTGCTGTCCAGTTGCTGAATGATCAGTGACATCTCCTGTGCTGCTTTTTTTTGTCATTTTGTATGATGAAAACAATTCTAAAATGCACAATTATACATTTACCTGGCCGAGAGCCTCTTCGCGCCTCAAGAAGGCGCCCTTGCTCATGGTGGGTATCCCCAGGATTGACAATGTCTCGTCGAGGCTGGCATACCCGGATCCAATACTTGTAAATGCCCACACGGCGCTGTCATTTACACCCAGTTTTGTCTTGTCCGCGAGAGGTGTAGGCTCTGTGAGTGGGTCTGTGGTGACAGTTCTAACTTGGTGGCACTTGTCACATAAGAATTTAAATTCTGACCAGAGCCCAACTCGTCTTTCTGACTTGTAGATAAATTTCCCTTCATTACAGGAGCACTTATGCCTGTCTAGATCACGTACCGCGTTAATGAAGTGTGCTGGAGATACAATCCTTCTCCCAGATATTGAGTCCAAATCAGATGCAGGTGCTTGCTCTGACGGTCCAACAATTATAAGATCAGGAAGTAGTTCTTCGTCTTCACCTTGTTCCCAGTCAAAATCAAACGAATCTACTGCAGGCGTACCTTGAGTCAAATCTGTCGAGGTGCCAGAGTTGTCAATTGGCGAGGGAGCAAAAGGGGTGGATATGGTCGACGAAAAAGCCACAGCAACTTCTTCTCTAGGCACAAGTTCAGTAGTCTCCGCCTCGTACGTCTTCATGGGGCTGCCAAATGTGCTACTTTTGTTTCCTAGGTTGTAGGAAGGAGTGGATGTGCGCAATAAAGAAGAGGCTGAATCATTTTGAGTAACAACAACTTCAGAAGGTTCTTCTGTGCTGCCAAATTTATCAGTTGAGTTTCTTGGTTGTACAGAAGGTGCATCACTGGCCGAAGGACCGGATGCGGGAGATTTTTCACCAGACTGGTCCTTGTTAGGCCTGATAGCGCTGCCGGATTTCTCACGTCCACTAGGTGGTCCTGAGGGAAAGGTGGAGGGCATGGTTGATGTACATGGGACATCCACTTCCACAGCAGGGCAATCCTTGGTGGTAGCTGGCGTTGGGTTGGCGCCCCTAAAATTATTAGAGCATTAGGTAATTTGCCACAGCAAGGCACAGATGCCAAAAAGTAAGACAAGAAGTAATAATATCATTGTATAGCTTGAACCTACAAAAGCGCAAGGCTTAAATCGCGTGCGCGCGCGATACACCCGAGCTGATGCGAGAAAAGTTTCTTGCAAAAGTTTCATGCAATAGCGACCAGAATGGGTAATTTCGTAGTTAATTGTTTGACAGTTTTTCATATGAGCCTCTTCTCGTGTTCAAAGTATTGCTTTATCGTTTGGTACCCTGTATGTGTGCGATGATTCAGGACGTGACCCTATACCAGGGGTCTCAAAGACGCGGCCCGCGACTGTCTGGGAAGCGGCCCGCAGGCATCCAGCGGCTGCGAGCCACCATTCCCACGCATCGAGCGCCGCATGCGCCATAAATAATAGCTACTAAGCTACAAGCGGGAACTCTTTGCCCAATGGGACCCCTCAGCTGCTCGAACCCTTGCTCAGCAGAAGAAACAGCCAAAGATAAAGCTATGAGCTCGGGCTTCTAGCTGTCAAAAAATTATCTTTAAAAATAAAGTCGTTTCTTATAAGGCTGCTATAAAAATCACCAGGAAAGCAAAATCTGCCGTATGATGATATATTTTATATGCCGGCTAATCCTCGTGCATTCTGCGACAGGGCAAGGACAGTGTGCCTGCTCCCTTTCTATTAAAAACTGCCAGCACTGAGGTGTGGTGCTGTTTTAAATCTTGTAGCATCAGGCGTGGGCCCAAAGTTTTCGTGTATGCAAATGAAGCTAAAAATTGCAAAACGGAGAGCTTACAAGAAGCAGAAAGCACAAGGTTCCTTTTCTAGATTTTCTAGAAAATCTCTGGGGCGTCGCTGGGACACTCGACTGCTTTGCAACGTGAAACATCACTACTGTTTGTTTGCTTACATATTTTGTCCCAGGATATCAAAATATTGCCCGCCCCCTCTTCCCCGTTGACCCTCGTCCTTTCAGGGGTGGGCTATCTGGCCCCCACACTCGAATGAGTTTGAGACCCCTGCCCTCTACGATGCGTTTGACCTCTCGTACCTGCATGGCCTCGACTTTCCATGACGACGAAAGACGTTTTTCATGCTGTGACCTCGTGACTGCCACCGCTTGCAATTGCCCATCGGAAGCTGACGTGCTCTTCACAAGGTGCAAGGAAACACGAAGGCAAACAGACCAATGCTACTGTTCCAATACCGCGGCGCAGAACACGGCGAATGGATACCTCAGGATCTGTTGGTGGCATGAACGATGCGAACACTCGGGTTATTGCGAGCATCCTGGTGACTTTTTGCAGTAAGAACGACAATTTCTATGGTGTACGGAAAAGGGAAACACACACACACACACACACACACACACACACACACACACACACACACACACACACACACACACACACACACACACACACACACACACACACACACACATGCGAGATGCCGTGATTGTCCGAAGACCGTAAAATGTTGTGCCTACTGCCGGAACTAGGCGACTCAGGCAGGAGCTTACAGACGGTAAAAATACTAATTGGGGTTGTGGGGATATTTATACATGGGTTGCACTGACGTCACATCGCATACTTTTGACCACCATGTAAGAGGAGGAGAGGGAAGCTGCTTCTGTAAGAATTTTTAGTGACGGGTTAATCTTCTATAATCTTCTGGGAGGAGAATAGCGACGCCTGTGCAAATCCGGGAGGCACAAAAGAGGGTCCTGATAAGAGGGGAGCTCCTTCTTGCCCTCGTCTCCGGTGGTCATCGGAGAGCTCTTTGAATGACGTCACGTGCAACCCATGTATACAGCGTGTAGTTGGTCAGCCATTTTCAAGGATGCGACGAGTCACTCGCTGTAGATGAGCAATTTAGCCAGTGCAGTACAACCGCTAGCCTTGGGTCTTTAACGTGCACCACGCAGTAGTGATACACGACCGCACGCCGGTACGATGCTCATCCAGATCGAAACGGGCAGGGGTGGGGCTCTAACTCAACATTCCTGGGTTCTGCAGCGCGAGCTTTCGCTTCACGCGCGTCGAGCTGGGTGTGCGCTTTAGCCCACTCGGCCACCGATCCTCGCAGCTAACAGACGGTCTTGGGATACAACAGAGTGGGGTGCCTTCAGGACAGAGTCTTAAGGCCCGTTCACACTCTTGCGACCGAGTTCGACCGAGAGAGACCAAACCGGTTTTTAAGCCTCTTGCGATTTCTTAGGACCAGCTCGGCTGCAGCGGAGCTGGTCCTAAGAGATCGCAAGAGGCTTAAAACCGGTTTGGTCTCTCTCGGTCTCTCTCGGTCGCAAGAGTGTGAACGGGCCTTTACCGATATAATCACGCTGCAGAGTGTAAGGCCCATTTACACAGCAGCGCTTCCTTATGTTACACTTATGAAAAGAGTTTCCTTACACAGGAAACTCTTTTCTGTCCTCCACAAATGTTTAAACAGTCCGCGACAGAGCAAAGCAATATTGCATCAGCTTCCTAACACCGGATAAAATGCTGAGGAAGTCGCACTTTTGAATCACGACGATCGGCAGTTGTGTTTGCTCTGCACTAGACCCGAAATGGCGGCTCCCACAACAATGTTGGGGAACGGAGTGCCGATACTCCAAGCGCAGCTCACTTAGTGGCTCTAGGCATGAAGTGAACTCGGGTGTATTCTTTTCCTTTTCGTCTTTATTGTTTATTGATTTCAATCATATCGAATAATCAACACAATATATCACACTACGCTTGTGTAATTATTTATCTTAGATTTATTAACCTGACCCAGTACTTAAACCATTTATTTGTCGATAGTAAATCTTCCAATATATTTTCTAAATGTGAAGGCAAAAATACACGGACACTGATGATGATACAAACGCCAACGCCGCCCTCGAAAATTTCTTGAACTTTAGAAATCAGCAGTTTGTCTGCCATCCGGCAGGTAGCGCAATAAAACACCCTAACAGTTTTTAATTGTTTTTAAAACTAACTAAGCTCTACACCTATCAAGAAACCAAAGCAAGATCATTGTGAAAGTCTAATACATCGCAATGTTTATCTATTCCATACAATAAATATTATTAGATGCCAATAAATCTGTTTTATGTCCAAAAAGCACATCTAAAGAACCGGCAATCATGTTTGTGTCCATCCTCAAACAAAAATTAGAGATGTTTACTGAAAACAACAGCTGCTATTTTGTATATCAGATATTAACCCTTCTTTATGACAACATAATTACCCATCGAATAGTATAAATATCGACAAATGTGATTTTTTGTGTCTAAGAAGGATGCAATTTTGCCTGAACTTTATGAATATTTTTAGAGAAACGAAATGCGAAATTGCGAAAAAGGGCTTCGCTATGCAAAAGAGTACATATTTAATTGTCTCTGCATAAGAGGTTGATCAATTGTGTTGACAACCCATACCGGTGCATTCGTACTACCAAACGATGTTAGTCTGATTTTACCATTTTCATTGGTTTTTACGCGAGTCTTACAGCAAAAGTTATACGTCAATCCTAATTAAATTTAACACACGTTTGTAGGTTTTATATATCAATAGCTATAAGAAGTTTCAGAAACAAATATGCCACAGTTGTCCAGAAAACAGCTCGTGAATATGCTTCCGTAAAGCCAATTTTCCAAGAGGTCAATTTCCGAAACTAAAAAGAAAATGAAAAAAAGGGCCACGCTGTGCAAAGAAAACACTCTTTATCTACAAACCATGAAATTTTGGAGCAAATTTCTCTAACGGTAAACTCTCCCCATTTGTACTACCAAACCATGTATGACCAAAAACACCAATATTCGCAGATCCTCTCCGATCTCGCTTTTTGTTTCAGAAATATATGTCATATATCCAAATGAGGCCCATTGCCTATTCTATAAGGTGACATGAGTTAAATATTTTTAGGTAGTGACTAAGCGTCAGAATCGCGCTGCAAACAAAGGCACATATTGTCATTTTTCATGGCCGCAGTGGGACCGCAGCCT
>JAZHYW010046786.1:0-20821 GCA_037355805.1 Ixodes ricinus
TTAAAGGGACACTCAAGTGGTTTTTGAGTTCGTGCTTTGATGATGACAGCTGAATTTAGACGCCCCAAGTATCCCTAAAAACCAAATAGTATAGTCATACGGTGATTATTTCTTTAATAAAATGTAATTGAAGGCCGCCAAACCTCGGATCCATCCGAAAACGAAACCACTCTCATTGGTCCTCGCACGCTTATCAAAAGTATCTCGGGCCAATGGCGTTGGACGACGTTCCGTCGCGCAGTGATCCTGAGGTAGCCGCATCGGCCGAACCTCTTTGTCATTCGAGCTTCGATCATGGCGGCGTTCTCTACGCTCGACGACCTGATGCCGTTGGAGGTTGAAATTCTTCGGCGGACAGCCGACCTGGGGATGATTTCCTATGACGCCACTCCGACGTGCGATGTGGACGATAGCAGCACTTCGGAGTCCTGTTCAGGTTCCGAGGACGATGAAACGCAGACCTTTTCGGGCGTTCTTCGATTTGCGGTTGGGGCAAGTCGTAACCAAACCAACGTTTGACATCGCAGCGTTACCTCTGTTACGTGATGTCAAACGATGTCGCCACGTTGACTTTCGCCTCGGGAGGACGGGGGAAGGCTGGTTCAGACATGTGCAACGAGCGCGTACCTACGACTGCGTCCGTTGCAACTGGAGCGACCGGAACGACAGCTCTGCGCCGCGCGTACACACCTGAAATTACTACATAGCACAGCGGCCCCTCTAAAAAGGGGACGCACTGCTACTCAATGCCGTAACAGAATAGAGACAGACAGTTTTCTATAGCCTAAAGCTTTATTATTGATTTTTCTTGATAGGCTTGCAGGGTGCAGTGGATGAAAAAAGAAAATAAAAAGATGCCGTACGCCGTCTTGGACGATCACGACTCTCATACACGACATTGCAATAGTACAAATATCGCCACACGCATTTTCTACGATTATAAAAGACAATGTAATCTTAGCAGCGATATAGCAACGTAGACATATGATTTCGAGATCAGATAAGCGGTTGCGAGCGTTCAGGATTGCTAACACTAATAACTTTTCTCCGGTGATGAAAACGCGTGAAACTTCGCGTCCTTTATACGGTACGCGCCAGTAATACCTTGAACTTGAGCACACGCATGAAATGCGCCAAATAAGAAATCCGGGCGATGTTCGAGGACACAAATGCTTAGAAAGCACCACTGTAGTCGAAGTAAACAAACACGACGGCACGGGCGTTTCTGCTGTCTTGAGAGTGCCGCCACGGCATCGCCGCACGAGTAGGTGGGTCTTCCCTTCTAGTACGTGCTGGGTTATCATAACGACACACGACGAAAATTCACAGTCAAAGATAGCGCTTTTACGCGGAACGATGAGCTTTCACCACGCCGTCCACGTCGATGATCAACACCGACGCCATGTGCGCGCAGATACGTGCGCTTCCGCGCATCCCGGGGAACGGGAAATTCACCCCCGCGGAGGACGGCAAGGAGAAAACCCAAGCAGCACACCAAAGTGACTTTCGATCGGCCGACGCTTGGCCAGTGTCCGGACAGCTTGGCCACTGGCAACTTCTTGGACACCGAAGACATAAACACGGCCGGCAAGAGTCCGGCAACAAACTCTCTGTTTTCACCTTGGCCACCGGAGACATAAACACGGCCGGCAAGTGCCTGGCCAGCAGTTCTGATTTTCAGCTTGGCCACCGGACACACAAACACGGCCGGCAAGTGCCTGGCCAGCAGTGCTGATTTTTAGCTTGGCCACAGGACACATAAACACGGCCGGCAAGTGCCTGGCCAGCAGTGCTGATTTTTAGCTTGGCCACCGGACAGATAAACACGGCTGGCAAGTGCCTGGCGAGCAATGCTGATTTTCAGCTTGGCCACCGGACACATAAACACGGCCGGCAAGTGCCTGGCCAGCAATGCTGATTTTTGGCTTGGCCACCGGACACATAAACACGGCCGGCAAGTGCCTGGCCAGCAATGCTGATTTTTGGCTTGGCCACCGGACACACAAACACGGACGGCAAGTGCCTGGCCAGCAATGCTGATTTTCAGCTTGGCCATCGGACGCATAAACACGGCCGGCAGAGTGCCTGGCCAGCAGTGCTGATTTTTAGCTTGGCCACCGGACACATAAACACGGCCGGCAAGTGCCTGGCCAGCAGTGCTGATTTTCAGTTTGGCCGCCGGTGCAATAACCACGACCGGCAAGTGTCTGGCCAGCAGTGCTGGTTTTCAACTTGGCCGCTGGACACCTAAACACGACAGGCAAGTTCCTGGCCAGCAGTGCAGATTTTCAGCTTGGCCACCGGACACATTAACGCGGCCGGCAGGTGCCTGGCCAGAAGTGCTGATTTTCAGCTTGGCCACCGGAGATATAAACACGGCCGGCGAGTGTCAGGTCAAAATTACTAGACGTGCATGCATGTGTAAATACTGGGGCTGAAAAGTATAGAACTCAAAATCCAAGACGGTGGAAAAGCTTGTCAATGCTGCATTCTTCCTTTCAGCAGCACCTGAATCAGCACAGGAAATCGCTTTCACCAGCCAGGCTCTACATTCAGTCACGCTTTCTTACTCAAACAAGTCATGAGACCGCTAAGGCAATTCTGGGCAGTGATGGTCACCAATTTAGAGCGGCCAATTACATCACTCTCCCTTTTGTGAATAGAACTGCTCGTATGCGATCCCCTCCACCGTAACACTTTTTTTTGTTTATGCTTGACCCACACGCACGCTTTGTGGCATCTAATAACACCCTTGAAATCAATCGGCATCACCTCTCCAGATGGCAACATTGTGGAGCTATACTCCATTCACCTTGAAGATAAGGCAACAGCCAAGCGCATACAAGCGCGGGATAGTCCGTGTATCTTGCCTTTAGTCATGTCTCTCGAGCGCTTGTTCTGCGGAGGGTTCAAAGCTGAAGTCTCGAGCTCTCGTCCTTATTGGCGACGTGACAGATCGAAAGCGTCGCGGTGGTCGGCCCTCCATGATTGGCCGAATGCTGACTTTGACGTCAGCAAAGGATTCCTCATCGACGGAAATAAGAGTAGTGTAAGACCTTCGATTTTGACGGTGTTGGCAGTATTTTCTAAAAAGCGCAATGATTTCCAACTTTCACCATGCTAATTACAAACACCATTTGACTTGTTGTTGACAGGGTAATGACGTCACGAGAGGTAACCATAGGAGGGCGACACCCAAACATCTCGCCTAAAATCTCGCCGCTAATAGCCTTTGCTGCAGTTCCGGCTTAAAACCTCTTGTGGAAGCAGTGAGTACTTGTTGCCACGTCTCCCCAATTAACTCGCGACGCTTTTTTTTTGCTCTAGAACACTTGTTTAACCTTCCTCCACGGAATCTGGAATTCTGCGAATTGGACTGCCACCCTCCCCAATACCAACAATTCATGTCGTCGTCATCATGCATGTGTATACTCATCACATTATCATGTTCACTAGACGCGGCACCACGGGCCTCCATAGTACGGGCTGCTGCCTTCCGCGGTGCCGCGGCTCTCCCGAGCCAAATAAATAAAGACTAAAGTGCGTCTCCCTGCGCAAGCTCCATTGACATTGCTAGGGGGGCATTTGTTTAAATTATTTTCTTGTATTTTTTTCTGCGAGCGCGCGCCGTCGGCATTGAGCATTACAAAGAATGGCATCACCCTAAACAGGAGGGCTTGAGGCACTTTGCGTAATCGACGGCAGCTATGGCGCCTAGAACAAAAAGCTGTCGAGGCAGATTCGCTCGCAGCATTCTCAAGCGAATCAGGTATTCACAGCGCCTGGTATTTTCAAGACAAAAGCCGTGAAAGTAAGTTCCAAAACACTGCATTTTAGAGTAGGTTTGGCATCATTTATGAGCAGGCACGTAGCCAGGGGGGCTATGTTGCACGTTTTGGACTCCCAGGAGACTAGGAAGAAGGAAGTGACGTAGGTGTGAATGAACGTATCACACATCGCGGAAACTCACCGTCATCAGCGACTCCACCAATCAACATCCAAAGAGCATTGTTGATGTCACTTCCTTCTTCCTAGTCTCCTGGGAGTCCAAAACGTGCAACATAGTCCCCCAGGATTTTGATTCGGAGGGGGGGGGGGGGGGTTCCGCCTATTACAAAAGGCTGTATGAGGGGGAGGGGTGAAAGGAGGCCCCAGCAAATTGGTAAATTTCGGGGGGGGGGGGAGGGGGCGGGCCTTATGCCCCCCCCCTTACTACGTGCCTGTTTATGAGTTTTATATAGGTTGCCTTATGCAGTTCTTTTCCTGTAAGCGGTATGCGCTGAACATGGAACTGATCCAACAGCTTGGCGTGTCTTTCGCGTTTGATGGGGCGAGCTGGCTAAGTTCGGGATGCTCATTAAATCACAACTTGATGGTGTGTGGGACTACCTGCGCAAATCGCCAATCTGAACTCAAGAAGAATGGGCTCCGGCAGGTCATCCACTCATTCACACCCAAGCGGTGCACATTTGTCAGGCATCGCATCGCCACCTCCGACGGTCCGACTGGAGCATAATGGCGGATTTGTTTCTATCCAGTCGAACTGAATGTACTTAGAAATGTTTTTCAACAAGAAATTATAAGTGTCAAGACAATTTTGAAATCCCCCCCTCACACACACACAAAGCTTTATAATCTGTCAAGTTCCACTTGATGTTTGTTTTTGAAAAAAAAATGCAGTCCTCTTAAGTATCACCTAGGGAGACCACACGTCAAATATTACGACGTAGTTTTGTCTAAATGTTTCTAAAACGATCCAACGAACTTTGCAACTGGCCAAGTTGCCGAAATCGGCTGCCTTCAGCGGGCGAATTGTGGAGCAACCAACAGCGCAGTCAAGGCTACGGCGTGGGCGTAGTCAACGTTGAGCTAAACGTCATCTCCATTGCCCCTTTTTGCTTGTTTTTAATTCTCCGGCCAAGCGTAACGGGTGACGTCAGCTACGTTTCCTCTTGGCTTTCACCGATGATCCATATTCCCGAGGGTGAAAGCGCTCTGCGTTGTTCGTTTCTTTTACTTGTCCGTTGTTTTTAGCGCTTTTAGCCTCGGAAATTTGGATCACCAACTGGCCCAAGTGCACACCCTTCTACAGTTCAGCGGTGTCCACGTGATTGGCGCAACGCGCCTGCGCAGTTCGCTTCTTGGGAGCCGTCCGGCCGTCTCGCCGTGGTCCCGCCGCTACCGCCGTCTCCCGCATCACAACCGCCGTCGTCATCTCACCGTTTGTGATCACTACGTACGCGGACTTAGGCCGCAGTTGTGCAGACGTCGTCGAATGTCCTAAACACCAAAACGTGCTGAGAGTGCGGTGCAGACGACACTGGCGCCTGGCACGCGCCCGCCCCAATCACAACCATAGCTGAGTAGAGGATCACGTGACATCTCGTACCACGTAATAGGGAGTTTTAAAATAACGTACGGAATTTTAGCGCAAGCTAGCGCTAAAGTTAGCGCTTGTATTAGCGCACGCGACGCAAGAGAGTTTTAATATAGCGTTTCTCCGTCGCGACGCAAAAGCCCAAGCATCATCGCGCTTTTGACGCCACCAAGATAGACACAACTTTTATTTCACACACGAAATGCTGTAACTTTAGAAAAAAACAAGCTTTTGGTCCAGAGTACCATTTTAGATTTGTTTTAACATGAGAATGCGACGCGAGCGGTTGACCGGTCATGTCCGCTTGCGTCGCCACGGCAAGAGAGGTCTCATCTACTGACCTTCGCACATCGAACCTTCGCCGAGAAATGTTCGCGCGTCGCAAGCATCAAGTTGCCGGTGATCGTCGCCAAACCGAGTACGATGTCGTCTCGTGTTGAAAATCGCCGTCGCGGAGATGCCGCTGACGTCGCACTCACAACGCCGTAAAGCAGCCGCCGACAGAATCCTAGAAGCCGCCATTTGTTTTTAACTCTGCTTGTCTTGGCTTTAGCCAACTTATCATCACGAATCCTCCTTAGAGAAGCGCAAAGACTCTTTGCGTACGCACGCTATTTCCGAGAAATAGCGCACGCTAAAATTGCACACGCAAAGCGCAAAACCTGCTTTGCGTTCGGAGCATGCGCAGTGGCGACGACGCTATTATTTGCGTACGCAAAGCTTTAGAGTGCGCTATTCTAAAACTCCCTAATAGCGTACGTTCTTGGCGGCCCGAGGACAACGTTGCCGGACGGAGCCGAAGTTTCGGTTTCGATTTCTGCTCGTGTTTAAAATTTGATTTAGCAATAGATATTCCATGTTCGCGAAACAAACGACGTAGTGTCTTTTACTAGTGCTTTTTAATGCGAAATCACTCATTATTTCGAAATATTCGGAATTAGCAGTTGCCTTTAAAGCGCCCCTAAAAAGAAAAAAAAATGTTAATTTTTTTAAAATAATTTGGTTGGGACACGCGTGTCAGAAAAATAAATTATCCGCGAAAAAATATTTACTTTTTTATTTCATTTATTTGTTTTATTTATTTATTTATTAAACCTCAAAATGCCCCAAATAAGGGGTATTACATGAGGGTAGTACGAAACATTTAGAGCAATGTCACGGAATGGTCATCCGCTTAACGTGATGGTAATTCGTTCTTTTCAACTGAACGTGAAGGCCAAGCCGATCCAGCTCCTCTATGCGCCCGAAATGCCGAGAGAGAAAACAAGTGGAAAGGAGGTGACTATACCGACTAAATCGCGTCTCGCGCCGTCAACTTTTCTCTTTAAAAAATTTTTGTGTGTAAAATTAATTTTTTGACACCTGTGTACCAATCAAACTGTTTAAAAAAATGTTTTTTTTTCTTTTCTTTTTAGGGGTTCTTTAAAGGAGAAGGATTAGAGGGCCTCGTGGGTGAGCTTGCCCTGCTGTTCTTATGCTGCAACAGGGCATAGCAACGATGTTTCGGAAAGAGTCATTATTCTTCAGATGTATGAAAGAAAGACGTTTTCCGAAACATCTGTGTTAATAAAGTATCTGTTGTTAAAAATTTTACTAACAACCAGTTGAGCAAGGGAAATGGTGCCGGAGGTGATGTGCGCACCCGCAGTACGTTCTCGTGGAAGTGGCGGATGGGCCTCCTGCGTTGCCCAGGGGTGCTGCGAAAAGGGACTTGTTAGGCCTTGTTTTGGGTAGTACAAACGTGAGCGTCTCAAACTGTCACGCATGCAGAGGCGTGCCTGCTCTGGTGTCGAGCGCGAGATCACGATGAAAATACAAAGAAACAACAAAAATTCGAACGCTGTCAAAGCTAAGTCGCTAAAAGCGCGAGCCAAGAGATGCCGTTTCACGCGTTCCAAAGTAAACATGACAAAGAAAAAGAAAAATGAAAGCGTTAGGGTGCCTACATGTCTGTCTGTCTCAGGGTGAAGACATCCATTGTTGCACTGAATGTTCAGCGCGTGGCGCTCTCGCGCACTCGGTGCGTGACTTGGGCGCTAAAATGGCGTCTCTGCATTAGCCAAAGCTACGCGCTCGAGCTGATTGACACTGGATTGCGCGTACTTCAAAATGCCTAAAAAAACGATTGGGCGTAAAAATGGCTGAGATGTCGCCACTCAAGCAAAAGCGCGCGTGTGTATGAAGGCACTCTAGAAAGCGTCGCGACACAGGTGTTTCGACGTCACCACCCAGAGATAATAGACGCGTACCCTAGTGGTGGTGTCATGAATTTGGCACTTTTGATTGGCTTGCGGCGTCGAGTCTGGCCGATTTTTGGCGTCCAAAGGTGTTTTTCGTTCTTCAGCACCAGGCAGAATTAAAAAAGCTCGACCAACGTGCCATAAGTAGTGCGATGCTCAATCAGGTGAGCTTGTACTACCCAAAACGAGGGCGCTACAGTGTGTTCAAAGCTTCAGCGCAGGAGGCCTATTAGCAAGTTTGGACGGCGCGAAACAAATTAATCTGGCGAACGCTTGCTGTCAGCACACGCTTAACCATAAAGCAGACAGACATGCAGCCAGTGTATACACCATAGAGATCAGTAATATTTAATAACACATACACGCACGCACGCACGCACGCACGCACGCACGCGCATATATAAAAACAAATAAAGTTCACAAGCTCACGAACATGTTCTAGTCGTCGCGACAAAACGGACAACCCGAACCTTTGGTCTGCTTTCTTTTCCCGCTCTTCTGTCGCTCTCTTTCTCGTTCTTTCTCTTGGAAGCACCGATGTGAGCGCTCATGATTTGCCGCGTTCTGCTCCCGTCTTAGCCCCCCTGCTGGCAGCTTAAGAAAAGCAGGACGCGGCAAGTCTCATGCACCTGATTAGCGACACGCAGCCTATGAGCGGAATTAGCCGATAAGAAGCCACAGGCCGCAAACCTGTGGTTTTGCCGTCACTCCTCGATCGCTGGCTCCAAGGCAAAGCATGCGTGCTGCACGAGTCACGACATACCATACAGACCCGTTGCTCTGGGGCAGGGGGCGCGAGCGCGTCCGGAAGACTTACGCAAGACGCGACCATGTTATGCTGGCTGCACCATGTATGTGGCGCTATAACGTTAAATTTTGCGAATGCCACGTTCGTATACAAGCATCTGTCAGCATCTCGGATGCACGATAACAAAACGTCTAAAAAGAAAAAAATTATGCAGCTCGCGGCCGCCAGCGTCCCATCAAACACTCCTTTCATCTTTGCTTTATTTCATAGCTTCCACGAGCACGTATGTTTCACTTTACGTGATAGCGAAGCTGGAGCTGCTTGCAAAAGCATGTTCCCCAGAACGATGCTCGCACTGCACGAGCGCGCGTGCTTGGAAGGGACACTGAAAGCTCGCAGCTCGCTCTTGTAGCCTCTGCTACGCTGGCACTTAGAATGGAACGGAGTATAAAAAACTGTAGTAGGGAGCGTATTGGTGCATGTTTAAAACGCGAGCGAAATATTCTATTTTGCTCGCCTGCAGCGCTGCTCAAAACTTGAGAGCTACGGGTCTATGTGCGCCCGGAACCGTTCGTCACTGCACCTGGTGTGGTCGGGACAAGAATCAGTGGTTCAGCTTGGAAACGTTCATCTTCATCGGATTTAAAACACGCATATTTTTCTTCCTTTTATTATCTTTTTGTTGAGTTGTCAGCGTTTTATTGGCGAGGAAGCAAGCAGCAGCGACAGCAACGGAAAATAATTTTATGAAGGTTTATTAGTATGTAAATGACTAAAAAACGCGCTTATGCGTTATTTAGTCATAGTTTAGACATAGCTTAGACACCACATTCTTCATGCAGCGCGGCTTTGCAAATCTCTCAATAACGAGAGACTTAAGCTTCTCTGTGCCAGTTGAATTGCAACAATACTGCACAGTAATGCGAACCTTTGATTTCTTGCCACCTTTGCATTCTCCCCCTTGAAGTGCATTGTCTTGTGCGGCAAAAGTTGGTAGAAGCAGGCCGTCTCGTCGGCGTTGAATACATCGGTCGCACGGTACGACGCCACCATTGCCCGAAACTTTTTTCCCGCCACGTGGCTGCTGCTGCTTCGTCCGCCGCCTTCTCCTCGCCGGACACAGTCTGCCAGGTGATTGCATTCCGCTGGCGAAAACGGTGGAGCCAACCAGAAGATGCCTCGAAGTGGCATCTTGTGGTTGGCTCCAGCAGAATGGCAGCAAACTGCCGCACCTTTTCCTGGATGATGGGGCCTGACACGGGCACGTTCTGCTCTCTGACGTCTTTAAACCATGTCAGCACCGCCGAGTCTATATATCTGCTGGAAGATTCCAAGCCGCAGTCGCTTTCTTGAGGGGGCAAGGTGCGATTGAAGCTGGCATTTCATTATTTTTTTCTTTATCCTTGAGGATCGTGGCAATTGTAGAACGCGCCACTCCATGTTCTTTCGCAACGACACCTTGTATTTTTTTTTTTGCCTTTTTCTAGTTGCCGAAGAATATCCACTTTCTCACTTAGGGAAAACTGTTTCCGCTTTTTCGCCGGAGGGAGAGATGAGCTCATGGCAGCACCGCAGCACGAACACCGAAAAAAGTCGCGTCTGACAAGGCTGAGACTGGCTGAGAGCACACGGAGAAGTGAAAAACTACGCTCCGAGAAGTCAGAAACAGAAGTGAGAAACTACGCGACTACGCTCCGAGAAGTGAGAAACTGCGCCTTTGCGCAGAGCGCTCTGCGCCGTCTCTGCTTTCACCCGTCGTCGTCGTCGTCTCAGAAAACAAAAAAAAAAAAAAATATATATATATATATATATATATATATGTTTTTCGTTACTTCTTGCGCCGTCTCGCTTTTTCAACGGAGCGAGTTGCAACTTGCAAGGCGTCCGCTCGCCGTGTCGGCCGTGTCGTCTGCTAGCCTGCCGCTCTGGCTGCCGTGTCAGATTCACTGAAACCTTAGAATTCCCGCACTTCAGAATATGAGTTCGTAGTACTGAGGTGTTGTTAACATGATGCGGAGCTAAATATAGTGCTCGTTATTCTGAAGTACGTTGTGGTGAAATAATTTTGCATTACAACCATAGGCAGTCAGCACGGGACTTTTTAGGAGTCTGTTAATCTGAAAAGTTCGTTAAAGTGGTGTTCGCTGTATCGAGATTTGACTGTATATATATATACTATATTTAAATACAAAAAAAAATTTAAAAAATATATACATAAAAGCAACGGCTTCTGGCGGATTCGAACACGCGACCTCACACTCCGCGGAGCTACGCCTATAGCCACTCGGCCATTTCTACTTTTTTTTTTTTTTCTTTATTGCAAAGGTGAGTATCACAAGTCACATAACATCAAAATTGCACTGCAAGACTTTTACAGGGCATATTAAAAAGCGCGCATTTCACGAAGCACTTTACACATGCCAAGCCACTCCCGGTGCGTTGCCTGATAGGCGTTCTATCAATCGCTCGAACAACACAGTTAAAATCGCCACACAGCATGACTGTTCTATCGCAGTCTACAAATCGGCCCAAGCCAGAAAAAAGGAAACAGGCTCTCTCACTGTACTGGGGGCATATACGCAGATAAGCCGCCAGGGGACTGTCGAAAAACAAAATCGCACATAATAAACCGTCCCTCCGTGTCGGTTGTAACCGCCAACTCCGACAAGGGCAACGACTTCTTCAAAAACAAAAAACAACCGCCCGAGACCCCGACAGCGGGAGTGACACAAACCTCATACGAGTGTAAATAAGGCTGTACTGCGCTAAACACCTGCTCCTCCTCGGCCATCTCGGTTTCCTGCAACGCTAAGAAATCGGGTTTCTGTGTCTGCAACAGGCGCTGCACCTGGTATTGCTTCTTGCGCGAGTTAAAACCTCGAACGTTTAGCGTTGCAACCGAAATGGCCGAATTGAGCGTACAAATCATGAAGGCTATGATGCAGCGCTTGCCTTGTCGCTCTTCCACCAGTTCTGGAAACCAGGCGTTGCCGCCTTACTCGGAGTCGCGGCGTCGCCGGTCCTCCGGGGTGCGTTCAGCACCGCCTTGAAACGGCCCCGCTTGTTCTTCTCGAACCCCACCAAGGGTTAGGGGTGAGCGTCATGTCAGCCTTCGGGGCGTATCCTCGAGGCCGCGCTTGGTAGAGTCGGTGGTTTCGTCCATGTCGTCGTGGCGCTCGGAAGTCGTTTCGGTCGTTGAAGGACGGGCCGGGGGGTCTCGGAGCCCTCAGGCGATGTCGGGGCTGAAGCCGGGGACCGGAAACAGGCTCCGGAACGTGAGGGGCTGACGTGTCCTGTTTTGTCTCCACGGCGCCTTCCCCGGAACCGTCATCCCCGGCAGGCTTCCCTTGTTGCTCTGTAGACGGTAGGGCGTCGAACCCCGAACCACGCGCAGCTTTCTCGGCCTCTTCAGTGTCCATCGTGAACGCCGTATGCTCCTCCAGCCCCTGTACCTCGGTGACGCCAGCGTACGTCTTCATACATTCTTCTTTATCGTGGCCGAAGCGGAAACACTGTGAGCACTTCGGCACACGACACTCCCGTCTGATATGCCCGGCACGCTTGCATCTCAGGCATACGGGCACTCTGCCTGGTATGATAATGAGGGTGTTCGCGCCGTGAAGCCGCAGCTGGTGAGGCATGTCGTCAGGGGTGAGGCCACTCTTCAGCGTCATGCGAACAAAACGCGTCGTTGATTCGATTCCTTGGAACCCCTCGACTCGCCACATCTCCCGGCCGACTTCAATCACCTTGCCGTACGGTTCTAAAAGTCTGCGGACGGCGTCGTCGTGAACGTGATAAGGAACCCAGTGCAAACGCACACGTACCTCGGTTGTGCTCGGGTCGATGATGACGCAGCGCAGGTTCTTCACGACGAGCTCCTTGCTGCTCACCAGGCGTTCCTTGGCCTCCGAAGTACGAAGCGTCGCTAGCCACACATGGTTCATCTGAAAAGCGCCGAGCGCTACGATGTCGTTCAAGACGGCAATACGTTTGAGTTCCTCTCGGAAGTCCTCAATCCGGTACGGGCGACCCTTTAGGTCGCAGTGCAGGAGCACAGAGTTTAAACACGTAGATCCTGTAGGCATAGGTGGAAGGACCACCTTGTACTCGTTGGACGAGGACGCGTCCTCGACAACAAAAGAACCGCGGCCGCCCGGGGCCGTTTTCGCCGCTCCTGAGGAGAGCATGATTATGCGACCGTACAGTGCGAACACCGGAAGCAGAATCTCGGCCATTTCTACGACATGTTAGCATTGCACCTTTTCCAGATGATAGGCTACGTTACGAAATCTTACGTACAAGTCAGCGGGACATCTGTGCTTCGTATTAAGTGCGGCTGCCAGTTCAAAGAGAAAACCTGGCACGCGACATTCGAGACACTAATGTTTCGGTGACTTGCTCGTAACGCAAGAAAGCACAAGAAAAAGCTGCAGTGTGAATCAGCTTTAAGTCGTTTCGTTATGTTTATAAATCGTTAATGTAGACATTGGCTTATGATGTTGCGGTTGTTTCATTTTCGTTCATTACGTCGCTCATATTTCCACCCTCTTTGTCCTGTTTCTGCAAGCGGATATCTGACACGTCGTTTGGTGATCGTAGGCTCCACCGACAGGAGGTGAATGCGGTTCCCTGAAACTCCCACTGAATTAACTCATTGTCTGCAGCAATGCTCCAAGCTGCAGCATGCAGAAACGAGAGGCGCCGTCAGCTCCGTCGCGTGAAAACACAAGCTGGTAAGCACATCTCAAACATCGAGTCATCTGTGTACGACGGCTACAATGTCATCTCGCTGGGCAACTTCCACCCGCCCAAACCGCACTCTGATGGCCCCAGGCATGATGCTCATTCCCCTGATCAAGAGGAGGAAAGGAGAACATTTGAAACGTCGGAACCGGCACTCCCCAACTCTCCGTCGCAACCAGTGGAGGAAATCGAAGTCTCTAACTCTGATGGTTCGAGCTCTACCGAACATTTTCAAGCCTCCACACCGACGCCAAAAGAACCTGTTGTCCAGAGGCTACAAGTTTGGGCTAGAACTCACGTCATTACTCATGCGGCGCTAAATGATCTTCTTCCTATCTTGAAAGAGCGTGATCCGAACGTGCCAAGTGACGCAAGAACTCTTCTTTCAACACCGAGGCACACCCCAATCGAGACCGTCGCGGGAGGGGAGTACGTACATTTCGGTCTCGGGCAAGGGATCAAAAAATGTGTGTCATCTGGATTTACGAGCCGCGATGTGGGAGTCCTGACGTTGACCCTGAACATTGACGGCCTCCCACTGTTCAAGAACTCGTCAGAGCAGGCTTGGCCCATCCTAGCTGTTGTGTCGGAGACCAACGAGAAAGGTCCGTTTCCTGTTGGAGTTTTCTGCGGGCAAACAAAACCGAAAAACCTTGATGATTTTTTCAAAAGTTTACTGCAGAGATGCTTGTGGCCCAAGAAGACGGCATCAATTGCTTTGGAAAGAATTATACGCTTCACACTCGCGCTGTCATCTGTGACATGCCTGCTCGTGTCTTCATCAAATGTGTCAAAGGGCACACAGCTCATTATGGCTGTGATAAGTGCACACAGGTTGGCCTCTGGCTCAAACGAATGACCTTCCCAGAAATGAATGCAGCTCTGCGAACTGATGAGGCTTTTGCAGCCCGTGAGAACGAGTGTTACCATACCGGGTGTTCCCCTCTTGAAAAGCTAGGTCTTCGCATGGTAACACAGTTTCCTATCGATTATATGCACTTGGTTCTATTGGGTGTGGTGCGAAAATTGGTTGGATACTGGGTCTCGGGGCCAAAAAAGGTGCGTCGATCCTTCCGTCAAGTTGAAGAGATGACTGGAAGGATGCTTGACTTGGCCTCTCATACTCCTTCCGACTTCAACAGGAAGCCACGGGCCCTGGGACAGCGGGAACGCTGGAAGGCGACAGAGTGCCGTCTGTTCCTTCTTTACGCAGCTCCCATCGTCCTGAAAAATGTCTTGACGGATGAATGCTATTTCCATTTTCTGATACTTCATGTAAGTATCAGAATTCTCTGCACCAAGAACATGGATGAGGAAATGATTTCTTATGCAGAAAAGCTGCTGAGATCTTTTGTTGAACAGGCGTCGTCAATTTATGGTGAGACCGTGCAGGTGTACAACATCCACTCGTTGATTCACCTCGCAGACGATGTTCGGCGCTACGGACCCCTCGACTCCTTTTCAAGTTTTCCGTTCGAGAACTACCTGGGACAGCTGAAGCGACTACTGCGGACGGGAAGCCGACCTTTGGCCCAGCTCTACAAGAGGATGATGGAGCAGATGCGTTGCAAAGAGCTGCCTGCTCTGGACAAGCACTCAAACAAGCTAGGACCTATACATGAGGAAGGACCAGTTCCACTAGGAAGGGAGGGTGCTCAGCAGTACCAGAAGCTGGAGTGTGCGCTTGGGCAACTCACGAGAAAGGAGGGAAACAACTGTGTGATGCTCATGGACGGCAGCGTGTTTATTATAGAGAACATTATCGGACAAGATGATCGTGTTTGTGTAGTGGGCAGGAAGTTTGAGTGCCTCATGGACCTTTACGCATACCCCTGCAAATCTAGTAACATTGCTGTACATAAGGTTAGCAACCTATCCTCCGCCATGTCTGTGTGCCCACTGAAGGATATCAAGATGAAGTGTGTGCTGTACCCTAGTAGTCATGGCTATGCATGCCTGCCTCTTCTGCATGTACTTCACAAGTGAATGAAGCTAAATGTCAATCACAGGTAGGGTTTATTTATTTATTTATTTATTTATTATTTATTATACTACTGGTCCTCGTTCAGGACCAATGTAGGAATGGTTACATTCATGAGGTTACAAAATAGCCATCGAAAAAACAAACAAACGAACAAACACAAGAACCAAATGACACTAATATGTCACGAAAGGAAAAACATGAAAGCAAATACAAACAAAATCTTCACTCAACATTGAAATGTTTTCGTACAGAATCAAGAAATGAAATTAGGGAACTAGAGCGCTTTCGGTTTAAGTCTATGAATAAATGCCAATTTTATTTCCCAGATTTTTCTTTTAACCAATCAAGGTCACTATTTTACAGTGGAGTAGGCCGTGTAGCCTGTAAAATTTGTGTCGGTGACCTTGGTTTTCTGAAGCAGTGATGCTTCAAGTTTGTCGTCGGGCTTATCTAACAGCCACACCCTGGGATCCACTGCCCGCTTGCGAAGCCCCAGGCAGTTTAATTGAAGCACTTTTATGCTTTGAGGAAGGGTGTGGTAATTGCATTCTCATTTGTCTGAGGGCTGATTTGTACTGCGTATTTTTTTTCTTGCTGAGCTTTGGATTATGGCCTTGAGGCGGTCCAGTTCGGCTTTGAGGAATGCGCAGGCGTTGCGCAGTTTCTTGGACACCCAGTGCCGGAGGCGGGAGAGAGGGTGCTGCCGGGACCTTGCCTTCCTTAAGTAGATCGGCCCACAGTGATGAGGCGCTGGGAAGGACCGGAGTCCTGACTTTTCTGGTCGCAATCCCCTGTTGTTGTTGGAGCTTGTGTAGCTCCTTCCATTTCTTGACCCCCTCGCGCATTTTCTTGTTTATTCACTGTCAGGTAAAGCACGTGCAGTCCGTGCCGAGATGGCCCACCTTCTTGCATCCTTGGAAGTACTTTAGGGGTATTCACACGAGGGAGAAATCCCGGGGATTTCTCCCCGGCACGCGTGCATCACGAGACGAAAACGCGAGGCTTTTTGCACACCGCAAAGTCTGACGTTTTCGTCGCCGGATGCGCGTGCCGGGGAGAAATCCCCGGGATTTCTCCCTCGTGTGAATACCCTGTCTTGGTTTGGGTCGTGATGGTTGCCGCATGTGGCGCAAACCGGAGAATTCGGGCATACGTTTTGCTTGTGCCCAATGCGGTGGCAGTTGGTACATGTCGCTGCTTTCGGTTTGTACGGGAAGACCCGCATGTACCGCTTTCCATATAAGACAGAGCGCGACAACTTTTCGTCGTTAAACGTGAGTACTGCTGTATTGCATCTACCCAGGCGTCAAGCAGCAACCATGTGTATTTTCCCTGACTCTAATTCAAGACTAAGGACGTCGTCTTGGGGGCCCTGTTCCTTTGTGCATATGTCGTATATTACACCTTTGGAATAGGTGGTCCCGTACGTGCTCAAAAACTTGTACGGGAATGATGTTGTCCTTAATCTTAACTTCCGTTATATTTTCGAGAAATTCTACCACCTATTTCGAGTCAGTCTTGACCGTGATCGTAACGGCTTTCTCGATTAGGTGCATGGCGAACGATGCGTTCATGCCGGCGCCCGAGATGTGCATATTGAGCTGGGGTAAAAGTGGCTTAATGGGTATACGTGATCTCGACAAGCGGATCTCGTACTCGAACTGGCGTCACCGAGATTTAGTGGTGGCGACGGCAGTTGTCTGCGTTGGGTCTCCCCTGACCCTCTTCCTTTTCTTTTTGTACGTGACGTGACTGGTGTCCAGCCATTTTCTAGTAACTGCTCTTCTTCAACCACAGCTCGTGTCGCGCCTGCACCGACATAGCTTGCGTCGTGCCGTGTTGCTGACTCGTCGCGACTAGATGGCACCGCTGGTACCATCTCGCTTGCGATCGTCACTATGGAACTTGCTGGGGCCTTCTTGGTCGCCGGTTTCTTCATTTTCTTGGTTGCGGGATGTATATTGTGGGATTCTCCGAGAATGCTCTTGAACATGCCGATGAGACTATCCTTTGCCTGAGGGCGCCTTGCTAGCTGAAGGAAATGGGGTTCACTCACTGAATTTAAATACAGTGGGAACCTCGAGAGTCGGTTTCTTGTGTATACAGGGCACTGTGCCGGCCACTTTGCCGTCGCGTCTGCGACGAGTCCGGCATTGCCTTGTCCGGTTGCAGCAGTTGTCGTCTCCATAGCTTCTAGTTGGTCTTGGTCGGGTTGGCTAGAAGTCTTGGCCACTTCTGGATTCACCGGAGGATTACGGTCTCCATGAAATTTAGAAGCAGGGTCAAAATTTGAGTAATTGTAATAGTAATTTATTTGCAAAGAATGTTGTGTGTACATGGCAGCGTACGTGCACCTAAGCAGAAATGTTACAAACCGGTTACAACCCTTACGCACGTGCGCCTGCTAGCCAACCGCCACATACATTGTATTGAAAAAAAAAGATCACACAAAGATTAAAAAAAAACACAAGAATACCAAATCGTTCTTATGACTACAATTCAAGAGGATTTCGACGCCGCTCGACGGGAGAAGAAAACGCAAAGTTATAGTTTTTGCTCTGTCAGCTGCTAACGTCCACTGTAGCACAGGACTGGGCTTGGCGCCGAGCATCTTCTCAATCGGAAAACATGAAAAACACAGCCGTTCGCTACGATATCTTCGTTGTTCTCCCTTAAAGTTCGCGAACGACATTCATTATTTTGGGATTCCTGGCCGCTTCACGTTTTCTGTGCAGGCAAGATTTTCGTCATCGAAGCGACACGAGGAAAATCGAATTTTCGGCATGTCAATGAAATTACTAACAGTGGGAACGTCTGATTATTCACTAAATCGTTTTGTTTACTAAAACACTCTCTGCACTGAATTTATTATTAGTTTCATTTACTTTATGTAATACATAGCGGCCAGGTGGCGCTAAACGACACATGCTTCCTGTTTCAACAGGGCAGGAAGAGCCTCCACTTCTGCGCCATCTTCTGGCCCTTCCGGCACTTCCGGCCTCTTCAGTTCGTGTCACGTTTGTTTAACCGCCACGAGAACCACGGTCTTTGTGTCGGTGTGTTTCAAGGCTCGGAGTTCTGTTACGGTATTCCAGTTCCAGAGTTAAACCAACGGCTCGGAGAGGTTTAGTTTTCGCTCTGTCAACTGGCAACGTCCGCTGTCGTTTCTGATGGCTGGCGAAGCATCAAACGTAGTCAAAACGTAAGTTGTGAATCTTTGTTTCGGTCTTCATTTGCTCGTTGCTTTGATTCCATTGAACTTGTGCTTCAGTCTTGCGTCTGCTCGCGTATAGCGTGGAAATGGCTCGGTGCGTTCGCACCGGCGATGTAAAGCAGTCGCGCGATGCGACTAGATCGCATCGCAAAAAAATCAGATGGTCACACTGGCGTGCGCGATGAGCGAGTCGAGTCTTGAAAAGTCTTGCTCCGAGCGCCGTTGATTCGCTCAGCCGCTCCGCGACTAGATCGCATCGCAAAAAACCGACTGCTCAAATTGCGTCGCTTTTTTCCCCCGGTGGTCGCTTTTGCGATGAAAGTTATCGCGCGATTAGATCGCATCGCCGGTGTGAACGCGCCTTTTCCATTCAACATTCCTGTAGTTTTCGAGTTTTTTTTTGTGCGTGTGTGTGTGTGTGGCGAATTATATTTGCAGTAATGTGATATTGCTGCGCCGGGGTGCTAACCTTGCTACATCCTGCTACATTTTGCCAAAATATCGGTAATCTGCGCCAAGCCTGTGCCAAAAAACCAATTTTGCTCGCCTTTCAAAAACGGAGCTAAACTGATCGAGTACCCAAATTGAGCATGCGTGCGTTATGTGGTGCAAGTGGCCGCCCGACACAAAATACCCGGCATCAATTGTCCATCCGGTCTTGCATAATTTTCCGCCGTCTCGTGTTTCGCGCTCTTTTTTTAATATTTTTAACGATAGACGTGGCTGTGTGCGGACGCTCCGACGCTATAGTGTGCCGGGTACCAGCTATGCCGTCATGCTGTGAAACGAAACCATGTTTTTGTGCGGCGGGAGTTACTTTGTGAGCTGAAGCACTCGCTCGTGAAAGCAACGGTCGTGGGAAAACTATATTTGGTCCCTGCATGTTCATCAACATTCCTGTTCTTGTTTAAATCATACTATACTACAAAATCCCTCTTTAACTCCTAGACTGCTGTGTCGAAGTATTGATTACCTAGGTTTCTGTCGGTGGGCTTTCTTTCCAGAGGAACCCCGGTACGTGAAAAATCTGCCGCGAAAGAAAGTTGGTGAAAAGAAGTGAGCTAAAGCAAAGAAGGCAATGCCTGCACGCTGAACCCGCACAGCGCGCTTGTTTGTCTCGAGTGCATCGTTGCACAAAGTGCTCCAAGAACTTTTTGACCGTGGCTCGCGATGTTTTACATTGATGCGTTCAGGTTCCTTTTTATTGTTTTTTAAGCTTGTATTTTGTTTGCCGGTCTCGCAAGCACGCGCCGCTAGACCTTTTTGTCGTGTGCTCGACAGTTACATTTTGCATATAGTATTGAGAATCAGTTTGCGACGGAGCGGAGTGGCATGGTTTCAGTTTTAATCGAACAGCCGTTGTCTCTGCTCGCGCGACGAAGCACGCGCAACTGCAATCAGGAGGGGATTCAGAACTCCGTTTTGGGGGGAGCGGAAAATTTTGAAGGATACTATTCTCCCATTCTTTCTTGTGCAAGGGGGTCCACCCATGTCAAATTGCCCTCCGAGAAGGGGGAGAAAGGGGGGTCGACTTTGTTTGGGGGGGGGCGGCCGCCCCCGTCGCCCCCCCCCCCCAACCCCTTGGATCCGCCACTGACTGCAATCCTACCGAAGTTGCCCTCACGTGCATGCGAACGCGATTGCTCGACAGAGACACCAACCAGGACCCTTGCAATCCATTGTGTTACGTTTCCGTACTTTTGACGAACATCTGGCACGTCGGGAACCAGTAAAACGGTGGCAAGCGGTTTTTCGCAATTGCTCGGCAATGCCTACAGCATTGTACACTTGTGGGATGTCTCAGCAGTAAAAACACAAGCAGTGAGTTCTGCCGCAACATTTCACATATGAGCAAAACACAACATAAAGTAACACAAAGTGCCCTTCGTTTGTACAGCACATAAAACGAATATTTTTATATTTCTAAGAATATCTGCTCCAAACGCCACTTCTGCTGCTCCGAAACAATGTCTTGGCTGCTCCAAAGGTCACTTTTGCTGCTTCAAAACACTGTTTTGGCTGCTCCAAAAGGTGCTCTAAAATGGCTTAGGCCAACCACATCACTGTATTTGGTAGATCCGGAGCGCTTTCCAAAATCAGCGGGGAGGCGAAATCCCGCTCCGTTGGACCCGCTCCGAATCGACGAGTGGAAGATGGACTCGCATTTTTGGAAGGACCCACCGATTCGCCCGAGACGGTCGGCCATTCGAAATTAAGAAAACTATAGGCACTACATCGTGCACCTCGACCGGAAATGGCTATACCCTGAACAGGAAACTCGTATAAAACCAATGGTTACAACGAGTTTCCTAAGCGGCGGCGCAGCTAAGTGGCAAGATGTCTGCTTCATACGCAGCGGACCCCGATTCAATCCCCAGTGTGGGCTTACTTTTATTTTTTTCTAGAACACTTTTTCGTTGAGCATTTGGCGATATTTTATACATTTTTTAAACGATTAACACAAAAAAAGACGATTGTTGTCGACGAAATTTGTTGAACTAAATGGTATATG
>JAZHYW010046789.1:0-35857 GCA_037355805.1 Ixodes ricinus
ACCAGCGATGAAACACGGGACGACCGTTGACATACGTCAACAGAAGAGTGGGCCCAGAAGACGACTAAAAGACGATAAGAGTGGCATGCTTCATTGCTGGTTGATGTGACCATGCGAATTTTGGGAGTGAGCGAGCACGGCCCGATAGGGCGGCAGTAGCGACCAAGCAACACGCAGTCTTTTTCAAGTGGTCAGCTTACTACTTTGGAGATTGTTTTGCATCAAACGGCTGGAGATATATTAACCGCTCAAATAAATGTATCTATACGATCCCTTTAAATATTTGCTTGTAAGCTTGAGACCCAAATTAGTATGTTGCCTACTTAAGGGAGTTATTGTTTAGAAGCACCTGCCTTTTAGCGACAGCGTCCGGAGATTGGACAACTTTTCCGGCAGGTACAACCGTACGTTCCGGTGCCAGGTTGGCCTTTCCAGCCCTGTGGTATTCCCTTTTGCCTCAAAAATTCAGCCAAAAGCAGCCTGGAATATTGAAAATTTAGGATAATATTTTTTGTGAGTGCTACAGGCTTAATACATTAGCAGAACGTCATACATACAGTCTGGAGGAGTCATAGTTTAAAACGATTAGTGTGTAAATAGGATTTCGATGGAAGCTTAGTTAACTGGGCACCTGAGCATCTAATCAACCTTCCAAGTTTCTTAGAAGTTTCTTAGTTCAAAGACTACTATAAAAACAAAAGTACCGCAATATCCTGATGCATGCTCCACTCCTCAATAGACAGCCCACGCTGGCTCTTGTTAGTCTTTCTTTTAATCACAAAACAGAGCAGCCCATAGTCTATAAATCTCACTGCTAGGCCAGAAATTGTCTTTGCAAGAAATAAGAGCTACAACCGAGAATGAAAGCAGACAACGAACGCGGAAACTGTTCATATTTGGTTGTCATCCCTTGCTTTGGTGACTGCTTAAACAAGGCCGCAGAATTTAAAAAAATCATCATGAGCTGCTCAAACAAAGATGCAGCTTTACATAAACATTCGTTCACATTTTTGCAAAGATCCCAAATTCGCAGCCTGGTTACAATATTATAACCCTTTTGGTAGCACTCCTACGAGGTAGTCTAGCTTACATCATCGACTTAAGTTTTAGGCGAAACTACCCTCAGGATCTTATGGCAGTGCTCGTTTTTAGTTAATCTTCTGAAAGGCTCCAAGCCATCATTTCTTTACTTATTGAATAAAGTGATGTGTCCTTCTAGACCGCTAGTCATAGACAGCAGTCACCGTGCTGCTCATTACTGATATCACGATCAGGATCTCCCATAACAAAGCAATCCTTAGGTTGGGAGTCCCTTGAAGAAGAAGAGAAACTGATTAGTTTTCCGAAATGAGTTCAGAGACATCTACCCCCTACAGTTGGCAAACATCATAAAAAGTACATTTCAAACCTGCATTCTACGTGTCAGCAAGTTGATTGCGACCATAAAAAATTTTTAATGCAAATGCTAGGAGGGCCTGTTTATGTCGCACATTTTCCGTTGAAACTAGCAGCAAATGGAGTTGAATGCCTTTCGCAGTGTGGGCTATTAAAGACAATAGGACGTTTGTTGCTTCATCGCTAGACATGTATTTTTTGCTTTAATATCCTGCCTTGAAGTTAAATTTGAGGCATGTTTCTCCCCACTGAGAAAAATAGAAAGTATAGATACCCAAGCAAAACATGTTTTTTGTAAAGCCGAAGTTCACTTCCCTTAGACATTAGTTGGGGACTTTTAAAAACGTGTGCTTCCGCAAGAAGTTACAGAAACGCCAGAATGTAGCTTACAGCGGATCTTTAACGGGTACGGAGGCGAAATTCCAACGCTCCATTGCTAGCCTAGAAGTGGGCTATGTTTCAGAATCAACTCAAGACCTATATTTCGTTCCAGTGAACAACAGAAAACTAAATTTAATGCTAATCAAACATTATTTAATGTGCACCTGTAGCCATGCCTCCGAAGCTTCGTAGGGAGAGTAATCTAGCAAAATTGAGAATCTTGTGACGTAGTCGTGATCTCAGCAGGAACCGCTACGTAGCTGCAATACAGCTCGTAGCAGCACCACTTTTGGAATGCGCCTAAACTGTTGACGAATCTCGCCCTAAACGCGATGCATCGATGACTTATCTCACACGTGGGCGCTCAGTAGGATTAGTCCACGTTGGTCCACGTAAAGCCCACGGGTATTTCAAATGCTAGGCTGTGACACGTTGACGCCACCACTATGCACCCGAACGGCAAAGCTCGTAACCCCGCCAGCATCAGCGGATACGCCTCGACGCACCGCACTAAGTTGGCTTCTCTCGAGCGTTTGCTCGAGTTCCCCGCTCAGAACGAAAAATAAAATCATTCGTTAAAAATACAAATGTGTGATTATAATTAGAGTGATTACCTGTCATGCCTAACCATTTCCGAACGAAAAGTGATATATTTCCGTTTTATTTCTCATGCAATTTTAATGTAACTGCAAATAAAACAGATTGATTAGTTCAGCCATCGTGAAGCTCAAATTATACCTTAGGGGGCTACTACGTGAATTATTTATTTGTCATATTTTGCCTCAGGATCGCTGAATACAGAAATAGGCACGGCTGAAACTAATAACAAAACAATCTTTAAAAATATAGTTTTGCAAAATTATTGCGTTTTTTTTATTTCTTACCGTTTTTAAGGCTGAAATCGGGCACCATTGATGAAGTTGATGCCAGTGGAGGACTCAGGCGCACTGTTTGGACTCGGCATAATTTGTTCTCAACTGATTGCAAAAGCAGTGATGATGAAAAATCCATGCTAAGGAAGCTCAGTTCAACACGCACTGAGCAGCCTGAGAGACATTTCCAAAATACCTATGCAACCTACAAATACCTTCCATATTATCCAGCTACTGGAATGCGTGAGAAAATTAAATTTCGGTTTAGGCAACGCCTTCTGTTTGTCATTTTATTAGTAGCTACTCCGAATCTCGAGACACTAAATAGCATGCCGAGAAGAGTAAAACCAAAATATTAAGAAAATACAGTTTGATCAGGTTTATAAATACGTGTGACGGCACGGTACCGACGTCACACGTCCGAGGTGTTAGCAGACATCCAACTACAGTAAAATCTCGGTCATTATATCACGGCTAGTACAGAATTTCGGAATGAAAAAAATTCGCGAAAATTCTCCGGCAGAAGCGCATTGTGTACAAGGTGAAAATTTCCGGGTGTTCCGAATACCTTGACGCGCTGCGACGGATGACACGAATGCGCACCCCGCGACCGATGGTAACGAAAGACCGGCGACTGTAAGCTCCCTAGGCTACGCGTGCCTGATCCCCTGCTGCTGCCGGGAATAAGCCACACTCTTCTTTCCCAAAGACCTGAGCTCAAAATTACATGCGCGTTACGATCGGACCCAAAAAACCAAAACTAAACAAAATGCAAAAAAAAAACTGTGCAAAGTGGCTTTGGAGTTGTGTATAGAGAGAATTTGGTCAATGGGAGGTGCGGGCAGAGCCAGGGCGTGCGCCAGACTCGGAAAGAGAGCTTGGCATGCTCTTTTGACCAACCAGAAGCCGAAAAGAATCCCCTAGCGGTGGTAGCGAGAAATAGTTCTGATCAAAGGTATATGTTCGTATATGGTTTTAATAAGCGCGTAACAGTGAAGTGTAGTAACTCTTTGTGGTTGAAAATAGGGTGCACGTGATGTTTTGATCATGATCATGCAGAAAGATGTAAGAAACGAATGCGCCGCTCAACTCTGTTTTGCTCGGACAGAGTGTGACCGCTCGGACGGCAAATTCCCGGCGCCTCGGCGCTTGGCGTACGGATTATGTCGATCGTTCCGCTAGTCGCACTCTTCCACCATCATTTTGGATGAGCGTGATTGAAACATCACGTGTACCATATTTTCAGTCACCGAGAGTTACTCCGATGCACTTATCAGGTTTGTTTCTCGCGACCACCGCCAGAGTATTATTTCCGGCTTCTGGTTGGTCACATTCGAATTTGTGAAGACGCCCTGGAACACGCCCAGCCCGCTTTCAGCCAATGGCGCCTCCTCATTTGTCTCCTATACTTCCCAACGAATCGTTAAACTGCTCTACATATACGGCTCTGGGCTAACCCCATCGCCATCGACACTATATTTTAATCCAGTCCAGTATGAACCCAAATTCGCTGTTTTGTTTTTGCGATCTTGTGGAACGGTGTTTCAACCTTGAAAGAGCAAAACCGATCTTGCTATGAGGTTAAATTTAAAGCAAAAGTAATTGCGTTGGCAAAAAGAAAAAACCGAGTGGTGTTGGTGGTGTCTTTAGTGTGGTCTACGGTGACGTGCGAGCTTGATTGTAAAAAGACAAAAGAACCGAATTTTCGCTCGCAAGTTTATGATGTAGAGCTTCAATAGCACCCAGTGTGGGCACTTTCTGAATATGGGCCAGGGCACTGACGGAGGCCAGCACGATACGCCGCCAGCGAACGATGCCGGCCTCCTGGACGACGATCAACTTCCAGTCGTTCTTTCGCCCCCTGATGACGTCACTCCAACGGACTTGCCTGTAGACGTGCCACAGCAGGCAGAGCCAGAAGAGCGATACGTCCTTCGGCCACGAGAAACATTGGGCAATTGTAGTAGACCGTTTCCGCATCCCGCTAAGCACCCGGATAGCGCTCCGTAATCCGCCGCAAGACCTTGAACTATGCAGACAAGGCTGGCGGCGCGCATGCGCACCTGCGGGCGTTTTCTTCACGGATAACGTAGCGGAGGAGAAAAACGGTCTACTACAATTCCCTATTGAGTCGACCCACGCGGTATCGCAATTGAGTGCCCCTAGCGTGAGAAAAAGAGTTGCGGGACGCCCTCTCTTTGTGTATTGTACTGGCAAATATAATAAGGCCTTACTCATGTATGTTTACTGACAAACTAACAAAACGCTCTTCTCATTCGAATACTAGCATCAATACCAATTCATATGTAGGGCGTCACGATAACGAAAATCGGTACGCGATCAATAAATAAGCCATAGAGAGAATGCAGTCCAAATCATTAGGCTATTCCCAGGCTTGGATTCACTCGTCCAACTAATTTAGTTACATAATTTACTCCACTGAGTGTGCCATCGCACAGGTGGAACCTATGTGAACAAAAATAACTAAACAAGATAGGGATGAAATAAAAAAGCTTATAGAGCCGTTTATATATTATTTTGCAATACAGCAGTATATATGCTAAATTCTCAATTAAAAAACAGGCCAGAATATGGCAGACTATAATACATACTAACCGGAATTTTATTGTTTTTATTTCTTTTTTGCCACACTATGGGATACGAAATATCACGATGCCTACTCCGCGGTTTTCACTTAACTGCAGTGCACCATTGCGAGGTGAGAACCGCACTCAACGAAGCACCTAACCCACCAGAACAGTCTAATGGTACGTTTACCATTGCAGAAGAAATCCACGTGAAGAAATCTGCTGCCGCGGGAGCGGATCCACTCCCGGCGGCGGCGACGACGAGCGGGTTGCGTTTACATCTATTTCCTTCGAGCGGCGGCGGCGGCGCCGGCTGCGGCAGCTGTTCTCGTAACATCCCTTCAAATATGACGAGAAGGCGCGAGAGTTCCCACCTCGGCTGTGGCAGGCCTTTTTCGGAGGTCGATACGGGGCAGAGCGAAGTAGCAGAGTAGTAGTTTGACGTCCGTGACGTCATGTCCGGTTTTAGTCATTTACTTTGACATCTTCACCTCTTCACTTCGCGTAGGAGCGAGCCGATGCAGGAGCGAGCCGACGTTAAAAAAGATACGTTTCAACTACGAGAGTGTCAGCAAGAGCCACGTAAATACCTGTGCACACTCGGAGCGGACGCGCACGTTTGATCGAAGTGCTTCGGGACCGATCTTTTACGAGTACCAGTCGATACTGACGTGACACTCGGCAAAGAAAGGTGGGACCGGCATTGCGTAGCTCCCACGAACTGTTATAGCTCGACAGTAATGTACTATCGGAAACAATTGAGCGTGAACGCGCCTCCGCGGCGACAAGCGTGTCAGAATAAAAATGGCCCACTAATAACAAAGTGTACATACCGTGTTGCGAAAGTAATCCATACGGCGTTTATTTGAGCTCCATATCACACAAAACAAGGAGATAGAATCGACGACAGCGTTCGTCAACACTGCCTCGGAAAATAAGGGGAAGAGATTGACCTCACCTCTTAATCTAAAATTGAGGTCAGCGATCAAACTATAATACGGGAAGGGTCCACAAGGGTCGCGCGGGCGCGTATTCCATTCAGCAAGCCAGCCGGTCGGTCGTGGGCAGACGGTCTTGGCCAAGGACCGTCGGAGCAACGCCGGCAACGCTGCGACGAGTCGGAGTGCCTGCTATAGGCCTCGAGCTCGCTCGGTCGGTGGCATCGTTGCCGTTGTACCTTTTCCCGGGTGTTTGTTGATCCAGCGTTCATGTTCGTCGTGGCCGGTTTCGAGTACTTCCTTCTTTTTTCTTGCTGCTTGAAATCGGGACCCGCGAGAAGAGCACGTAGAAAAATAAATGTCCGTTGGTCGTCGCGACCAAGTGTGAGCGACGTTGTCGGTCATGTTGATTTGATCGTAGAAAGACGGCTCCGGAGCTGTTGTCGTACGTACATTCTTGGCGTAAGATCGTTTCGTGTATCTGACCTCTGTTCTTTAGCGATATGAACACGCCGCGACCGCCGCCTCCCCCGCCCCAACACTAGACACAACAACCGAACAACCTGCAACAAGCTCTCCGCCAAACGTAAAAAAAAAACATTTTTTTTGCTTGTTTTTACGTTTTCGGCAGTGACGTCACGGACGTCACTGCCCCGTATCGACCTCCAAAAAAGGCGTCCCCTCGGCTGTCTCTTCCGGCGCTGCTGTCCCGGAAGTCGTGACGTGCAGCGTCGCGCTGCGCAAGAACGTCACTTCCGATAAGCGAAACGCCTCGTTCGGCGGCAGAAATAGATCCCGGACTTATGGTACGTTTACACTTGCGGATCCGCCAGCGAATCCGCCCAGCTTTTGCCGCTTGGGCGAAACGCTAAACGGAAAACGCGGCGAGCCGTTTAGGTCAGGACCCTGGCTGCCGCCGAACAGGCGACTCGCTGACCGGGGTGACATTCCCGCCGCGCGACGCTGTCTACGTCGCGACTCCGGGAGCAGCAGCGCCGGGAGAGACGGCCGAGGAGGGAACTCTCGCGCCATCTCGTCATTTTTGACGGGATGTTACGAGAATAGCTGCAGCAGCCGGCACCGCCGCCGCCGCTCGAGGGAAATAGATGTAAACGCAACCCGCTCGTCACCCCAGCGGCAAAAGCTGGGCGGCCCAGCGGCAGCGTTTCGCCCCAGCGGCAAAAGCTGGGCGGATTCGCAGGCGGATCCACAAGTGTAAACGTACCATAATGGTACGTTTACATCTGAGAAGAAATCCGCTGCCGCGGGAGCGGATCCGCTCCCGGCGGCGGCGGCGACGAGCGTGTTGCGTTTACATCTATTTCTCTCGAGCGGCGGCGGCGGCGCCGCTGCGGCAGCTATTCTCGTAACATCCCGTCAAATATGACGAGAAGGCGCGAGAGTTCCCACCTCGGCCGCATCTCCCGGGCGCTGCTGCTCCCGGAAGTCGTGACGTAGGCAGCGACGAATTGCGCAAGAATGTCACTTCCGGTCAGCGAAACGCCTCGTTCGGCGGCAGAAATAGGTCCCGGACCTATACGGCTCTCCGCCGTGTTTTCCGCCAGCGTTTCGACTCAGCGGCAAAAGCTGGGCGGACCCGCTGGCGGATCCGCTAGTGTAAACGTACCGCATAAGATGAGAAATATTGTACGACTTCCGAGTAATGTCAGCGTTTGATACAGAGATAAAATTGAGTAGTACGTTATTTAAGGCGCTAATCGAAAGTTCTCAAAATATAAACAAGCCTAGCGTAACGATCCCTGCCGTGACTGGGGCTCAGCTTTCATAATAATAATAATATATTATTATTATTATTATTATTATTATTATTATTATTATTATTATTATTATTATTATTATTATTATTATTATTATTATTATCTTTAATTTTCGGGTGCCCTAAAACGGCCAAGCGGCCTTCTCTTAGGTACACTAACCGTACAATAGAAACCCTTAAACAATAATCCTAGTAATTAAAAAAAATAGATATGCAAATAGACTGCCGCGCTATGAAGTGACCAAACGTTCGTCCAACTGAGAGCGATATGTAGACAGGGATGTGGTGATGTCAACCTGAGGTGGCACAATGCTGTTATATAATGTCTGTAAACGAGAGAGAGCTGACACAGGGCATGGCGAACAAATATCAAAACAAGTGAACTGTCTCGTAGCGCGAAAAGGAACATGAAAATTTATTTTACTAATAAGCCATGAGGAATCAATGGCACCATTAATGATCTTACGCAGAAATACCAAGTCACGGACAGTTCTTCTGTGTGATAAAAGCTTCAGCGAAAATCTAGTTAGTAAGCATTCATAATCATAATACACGCGTCGTCCAATCCATCTTTTATGAACATTTCGAACAAATCTTGTTTGCACACGTTCTATGATCAAAGCCTGTGTTAAAGATATTGAATTCCAAATCACAGAAGCAAACTCAAGCCTTAAAACCACTAAGGAATTAAAAATATGTATTGAACAATGGAGCTTTTTAAAATGCTTGGTCAAACGCGACATAACTCCTACAACTTTCATTGCAGAGCCGGCAACAAAAAGACATGATTTTTAAAAGTTAATCCGCAGTCAATGAAAACACCAAGATCCCTTACAATTGACACTCGTTCAGTCGTTTTTTCCTCAAGATGATAAGTTTTATTAATGATCGCACGGCGTCTGCACAAAGATATCACTTTTGTTTTTAAAGGATTAAGGAATAACTGATTTTGTTTACACCACTGTGCTATGTTAGGACAGATCATGTTGTATCAAATCACAATCTAAATGGCAGTGAACGAACAACTTGATGTCGTCAGCAAATAAAGCTGTTCAACGTTCTTTACACATGACGCTATATCATTTATAATAATTGAAAACAATAGACAATAGAGGACCCAAAATTGATCCCTGGGGTACGCCTGATGTTGAGAAAAACTCTTTAGAATGACTGTCAGCGACCCGAACACTATTTGATCGAAAAAACAGGTAACTCCCTAACCATTTACACAATTCTGGACAGACACCATACAGATGTAGTTTGCGCAAAAGCAACACGTGACTCACTTTGTCGAAGGCTTTTGACAAATCAAAATATATCGCATCTACTTGTTCTTTTTTTAAAACAAACGGCACACAGTAATTTTAAAAGGTACACAAATTTGTTTCAACAAACCTACCTTTTAAAAAACCGTGCTGCAAGGCTGTTCATTTTTGACGGAACTAAAAAGTCATCCTGCTACGCGCAACAATCACAAAAACCTTGGGAAAACCACAAAGCAGGGAAACTGGACGGTAGTTCGCAACTATAGATGCGTCACCGCCTTTTAAGATAGGAACAACAACTGCTGTTTCCCAGAGCGAAGGGAAAACGCTTGCACTGAGTGACATATTAAAAACGTGTTTCAAAATAGGAATGAGCAGCTCACCGCAACCTTTGATAACAAAGCCTTGTACACCATCCACGCCAGAAGAAAACTTGAGCTTTAACTTTCTACCAAGAGAGTCCACTTTCATGGAACTCAAAAAATCGTGACAAATCAGCTGCTTATCTCCCGGAGGATACAGATTGCCGATTGTCAGAGAAAAATTTGCCAAAATAATCAGCAAAAACATCTGCAACTTCATGAGGTGATGAAACATAACCCGGGGAGTTATCTGAGCTGGCACGTAAGCAGATGATAGGAATAACGTCACGTGTATGTTGCTTCGTGAACTTCCAGAAAGTCTTCGGGCAGCGAAACAAGCTATTTTTACGCTGTCAAGATGTATGCGTTTATCTCGCTTGAACAGTTTCTTCACCAAGGCCCGATATAAACTGAATTTGGTGTAATAAGTGAAGAGCCGCATTTTTTATAAAGACGGTGGACATGTTCTCTCTTGACCAAATAAAATTTTAAATCCCTGGAAAACCATTCAGGATATTTGGATGGCTTTGTTGAACGTTTCGGCACAAAATTGTCGATGGCATCTTTTACAATTGTCGTTAGAGTCTCGGTAGCACGATTGACATCAGACATCAGACAGTAGAAAGTTTCAATATATTTATACAAGCCCAGGTAATCTCCTTTTGAAAAACTGTAAGCTAATGGCTTTGACGATACCCACGACTTCCACGGAAGAGATAACTGGACTAGTAAAGGTGGATGAACTTTATCAACTTGTACCAAAGGATCAGAAGCCAGACTTAAGCTTAAAATGTGAACATTTGAAAGAACTGAGATCTAAGATATTACCTACGCAATTCGGTATGAAATTAAGTTGTTCTAGACCACTCAAGTTAATAAAAGACAACAAAGAAAAGGCCTTTCTAGCTGTTAACGTATTATTGTTTAAAGCGTGCAATGGCCAGTCTACACCCGGAAGATTAAAATCTCCGTATATCTGAACACGAAACTTGTCAAAATCGATCTGCTTACCGAAAAATTCAAAATGTTCAATAAAAGTGGTTTCATCAGATGATGGGGGAAAATAGTACGTTCCTATCAGGTAATTAAATCCGTCACTTGCCTTAATCTCAATCCAAACAAATTCTGAATAAGTTTCAAGATCAAACCGCCTACGCGATGCAACGGAAACTTTAGTTCCAATTAACACCCCCCCTCCTATTTTTTGCGCCGTACATGAGTAGCATACTTGGGTAGTAATTCAACTACAGTAATTGATTTACTGTAATTTAATTACTTTTCTTGGTAATTTGTAATTTGAATTAATTATTTGGCTAAAATAAATTGTAATTGTAATTTAACTATTTTCTAGCATCAGTAATTGCAAAATTTCAGGCACAATTCCAATTACTTTTGCGAAACTTAGGGGCGTCGATGGAACCTCTCTGAAAGCGCCAGCGCCCGCACAAGCGGCCTAGCTCTCGGTGAAACATTCGCACACAGAGACGCACTCACACACACGCACAACATAAATAGGGTCGCATTGTTTGTTGTTTTGTTGCTTACACTGCGGGCTGAAAGACAAGCCTCTTTGGAGTCTACCACAACGGCGCCGTGTAACGCCGTCTGCGGTGTGAGCAGAAAACAATAGCGTAAACATGCCAAAATATTGAAAGAAAAAAATTGAGTTCAGCTCTCAGCCGAGGTCCGGAATTTTAATTGTCTATGAAGTTATGTTTCTCTCCCTTTTTCTTTACTAGTTTTTTACGTCCCTCTTCCAGTACTGTCGGATATTTATATCTGTAATTATTTTCGAAGTTTATTTCCTGTTGGTTTTACTTCGGATATTATTTGCATAAGCATTTTGGAGACTGGCCCAGCACCTGTGAATATTGTCACGAATGGTTCGGGAGCCCTGATTCGGTTCTTATATATTTCTAAGCCATGATAATTTCAACTCAATGTAAATAATTTACAATACCATGACGTTTGTTTGTGGATGCGGTCGTATTAGGGCGTGTCGATTTTAGTTTTATACTAACATTTGTAAGATATTCATATATGACTAATTGTAGCATTTTTATTTGCCTGGCTAACAAAAATCTGTCAACCTAAATTTTTAGCAATCTGGCGTCTTCCAGCATATGAACTAGTTTATTATTATTTATTAAAAATATACGAACGTAGTACTTCACTGCCCCAAACTGTCAAGTTCCATCATGAATTTAACAAAATCATAAAAGGAAAGTTCAATATGTGGCATTTATGCAGCGATGCTTAAGCCTCCTCAAACATTGGGGCAAGGAATGAACAAATAAAAACGTTGCATTCTATACAACTCGTTTAAAGTTATATGGCCCAAGTCGGGTCGCTCTCAGAAATAAGTAATTGTTAACTAATCGCATTACTTTATAAAAGCAATTTGTAATTGTAGTTAATTACTTCTCACGTACTAGTAATTTTAATTGTAGTTAAACTACTTTTGAGCAAAGTAATTGTAATTGTAATGAAATTACATTTTGGAAGTAATTTACCCATGTATGACGAGTGGTCTCTATCCCTTCGGTAGACAGTGTAGCTGGAGTTGAAGTAACTTGAGACTGCATCACAAAGCCAGGTTTCGGAAATACATATAATATCATGACTTGAATTAGTTCAATTGTACAAGAACTCGTCGGCCTTAGTCCTCAGGCCTCGTACATTTTGGTAAAACACGCTAAGTTCGTGCGTCATGAACGGTTTCTACTCCGTCATCAGTGTAAACACAAGACTTGTCCAGTCGATCAAAGAACTGATGGAAAATGATACCTTCAGGCCATACCTCGGATTTGTTAATTGCGTCGAAAACTGACTCGTCACCCGAGATGTGGAACGAAGAGTATGCGTCAAATAGTGTAAACATTTTTGAACACAGGACCTGCCTTTCTGCTGCAAGACGCTCGATAAGTGTAAAAACATCGTCCACACTCATATCCGGATCTAGCCTCGATACAAAAAGTTCCAAACGACGATTCTTCCGATGGATAGCGGTCACCTTACTTGGTTTAGCCGTTCGAACTGACGGCTTGGTTCGCCATCGGGGCCCCACCATGGTGTAGCCGTCGTCCACAACGTCCTCCCCACCCGCAGCCCTAGCACCTTTTGAGGAACTTGATTACAAGCCCGCCCTACCCAGATTCGTCCCTGAAACTCGTTGGGAAGCGAATCTGCAGCACGATGGTCTCAACACTGACGTTGGCGCAGCAGCATTAATAAAGTTTAAAATAAAGTTTAAAGTTTAAAATAAAATAAATTTTCAGCATTAATAAAGTTAAATTATGTTTTGGCGGAGTGTTGGCGCAAATTAAAAACATTTCATCGAAATGTAGCAGGATGTATAAGATAAAGTATTTTGCCGCAATTTAGCGAAAATGGTGCAGCAATAACAACATTGCATGTTGGTTACTTGCCCTGATTACTATGACTTACAAGACAGGAAAACGACTTATACGGAACAAGGGACACGTTTTAGGATGATTGATTCTACAATCAAACTTGTTGCATGAATGTTTTTAGACTATAATATAGAATTACCAATTCTGCTAGAGGTCGAGCACAATGCATGCAGGACAATTAAGAAAGTGCCGGCTGTGTGTGACCGCATCTGTCTTCACAGGTCTAAGGAAAGCTTGAAAAAAAATGCCCCGAAACCTTGGTCATTTTTAGCTCTCTACACGAACCTATACAAAGTATCTGCCATCATATCTACCTAAAAGCTGATCACTACTTCCCCATTCTGCTCTGCAGCGACAAGAAGAAAGGGGCGTTGGAAATCCTCGAGCGCACACGCTCGGCCATCCGCAAGGTTCTCCCCTGCGACGTCCTGGAGCCTGGAGTGCTCCCGGAGGAACACAGGGCAACCTTCGACGTCGTCCTTTCCTCCGGATGCTTGGACTCGGCCACAGCAGACCACGAATCCTTCCGAAGGGCGCTTAGCAACGTTGGAGATCTCGTAAAACCCGGCGGCCTGCTTGTCCTCGTGGGCGCTGGTGGCGTAAAAAGCTATCCTGTGGGAAACGTTGACTTTCCGCACGCGAACCTCACGAAAGATGCGTTGGATGAAGCCATCGCTGATGCTGGCTTTCAGATAAAACTATATCGATCCGTTTCGTTTGGGGCTACACTGGGCAGTCCAGACGTATTCAGATTTGTCCTTGCGGCTCGCAAAGCCTGATTCGGCTCAAGTAACTGCGCTTCACTTTGTGCGCGATACTTACGTATGCCAGGTGTTGCCATTTAACTCTCAACATGCGTACCTGTGCAAGTAAATGTTTAGTGATTCCAACTTTGATTTTAAATCGCATTGAAGTGAAAACATCTTTTATGTAAAAGTCTTTAGAATATTTAAAAAAATACCTGAATTTAGAATTCCAGAATTTCAAGACTACGATACCAGTAAACGTGCTGTTTCCAAAGTTTCTGCCTCATTTTTCCTTCCACTCACACGTGGAGGCACAGCTTTCAGTGCCTAATTGTTTTACCTTTATTCCCGTAATGACGTATTAAACTAGTGAATATGAAAGCTGAACACAAAGGAGGGGCCAGTAGAACGTACATTCCCTTCCTCGAACCTCCATTGCGTTTAGTTTTTTCTAATATTTGTAACCACGTCACCACGCTCGTCAAACTCCAGGTAGCACAGTTCTTTGCGCTAACATTTGATCTCTGTCAGTTTAGGGTTACGAACGCCCCAAAACGTCAATGAATGGCCCGACTTGATATTACTTAATACGTGTGGGTATTTGGCCCCGGAATTGCCATGCAAGTGCCACAGTTAGGCTTCACAACCAGGTTATTCTCCTGTCATCTGGCCTGTTTGGGCTTCAGTTCCCCAGGGAATGCAAAAAGTTCAGCTTGATTTATGGTTCTTCCAATTTCATCTGGAAACTTTTGGCCTAAAAAGCCTCCACTGCTGTTTTTTTTTGTTTTTTTGATGAGTGGCATTTTGTGTTCATGTCTAGTACTTTGGAAATTCTCTGTAGCACTACATAAAAGCCATAGACGGAGAATTTCCTTGGCAATAACTAACGCCATTGAACAAAACCCCGTTAGGCTTACCGTAGGTCCTAGCATTGCCAAACTTCAGCCAAGTTCAGCGTTTCTCAGGTCTTTTGTTTAGAGATATTCCCAATTTTTAAACGTGGCGGCCAAACTTTCTAACTCATCTAGAAACATGATAAAACAACAAATACCAAAAATTGCGTTCCCAGTCGGCTTCATATAACAGAAATACCAATCTTGGTAAAACAATGGCCAATATTGTGATGCTTGAAAAGAGCCACATAACAAATTCTGCACAAAACAAAATCAAACAACGAACTGACACACTGATTGAAAAAATGTAGGCTGTCGAATTCTGAGCGCTCAAATGAGACAGAGAAACTCATTGTGAAATGATTTCATGACTCAATTTGCACCATTCTTGCTACATGGTTTACAAGGTACAAACGCGGAAAATACAGATCACAATTCTTGCTACATATTTTGCGCTATGCCACGACAGCTAATTTTTTTTACCTGGCTGTACAATAATCCTGAAAAGTAAACAACAATTGGCTTTTCCAGTCGCAGTACCGCCACAAGGTTTTGCAGACACTTGTGGAGTGAAACATGCCCTTACATATTAATAGGCGGCGCCGAAATCTACCATGCGAGTCATGCGTGCGTTGCACCTATTCCCATTGTCATGTATATATTTGTTTTTGTTATTCGCGTGTTTCAGCGCAACGACGCATTGCAGTAAGGAGTGTTCTTGATTACGGGTTTAATGGCGCAAAAACTGCAGAGGCCATATTTCGCCAAGTGAGTCTAATTAAGATCGATCAATAGCAATATAGTGATAGTTTTAAAAATTACACCTGGTGTGAAATGCAATTTTCTTGGGATAATCTAGAACTCAGTTCAACAAGACTAAGGGATCATCAGCAAGCAGGAACATAGGATGAGATCATGTCATATAACACTTGAGACTGTGGTGGAAGAAATTGGAAACTTTTTAGTAGAAGGAACAGACACAGAAAGGGACGACTCAAAATTGAGACCTCCCCTATGTGTCTGTTCATTCTACTAAAAAGTTTCCAATTTCTTCCTCCACAGTCTCAGGTGTTATGTGACATGATTAGCTATCACCAGCTCGCATGCACACTCACCGTTTTTATCACGTATAGGATGAGATGGCAGATGTTCATTAAAAAACTATGGGAAGCATAATCGACGTAGATCGCGGCGAACGCTATAATGCTCAAGGTATGCCAGATAGTCAAAAGTTCCCCCAAAAGTCACACAGTTTGCGTCCTCGCCACAAAGGTATTGGTGCGTCACACGAGATTGATCGATTCTCAGGCGGAAAAGGAGAACTTCAGGGCAACGGTTTCTATAAAAGGAGAGAGCTCTCCCAAATTCCCGAAATAGATTTGATAACCTCAGTTTGTTTTCTTTTCCGACCTTCCATCCCAACTGCAACGTGTTAAAATGTATTTCTTAAAGAGTGGCAAAAACACCTGGTGGGGCAACTCAAAGAAAGATTTGATAGAACCCTTCGTACATGTGGCCAGTTCATCTGTTTGTACCTTTTCTCTAATGCTCACAAGGATCGGCACTCAGCAGAATTCGATAATTTCTTTGAGCTGGAGAGCTTGATTTAATTTGACACGTAGAAGCTGTGCTACGAGATTTTTCGCGAGTGGGTTATTCCAGCTCAAACATCAAAAACTATTGCCGATTTTTAAAAGAAAATTAATGGTTTTTATTCCAAGGCCCTTAACCTTTACCTAAATATTTTCGCCCATTTGATTATGGCGTGAGCGTGGCTTGGTATTCTAAAATGATCGTAAAACTAGGCATTAATCAATAATTGAGTAAAAATCTGATTTCTTTTAATCTTCATTATTTGTGTTATAAAATTCGAAGGCTTTTTAGATTGCTATGTTGCGATTATTATGCAACATGTATTACTAAAATATTTTTCTCAATTAAACAAATTTTACAAACAGCAGTTCTCAATTTTTTGTTTAATTATCGCTTTGCGCCTGACATCTATAGCTTTTTTTGGAAGCCCTGTAATGCATTACAAATAAAAATGTTTGAAACCGTACACCAAAATACATCACAGAAAAAGTTCTGAATTTGTGAAAAAGTCAGATTTACTGACTAAACAGCTGTTTCTTCTACGCTGAGGTCCAAGTAAAAATACGAAAGATAAACAAAGATTAGAACAAGAGTTTATTGCCTTTCATTTCTGTAAGTTTAATCTGAATTATTTATTTTTAAAGCGAGATAAAAATTACAGTAGGAAACTTAAGACTTGTTACGTGTAGGAATACGAAGGTACTCCCACACGTAGGTCTTTAAGCAGCGTGGCCCGCTGTCCTCCGCAGAGGCCGGCCGGGTGGCGCGACATGGCTGAAAGCAGACTGTAGAACACGTTACAAAGTGCCGCCTCGGTGGCTTCGGCAATAAAGCGGAAAACAAAAAAGCCTCAGTAGCTCCGAGGCTAAGCGCCGGCCTACGGATCCCTAGATGGCGAAATCGAATCCCGGCTGAGGTGCCCGCAATCTGACGGAGGATTATTGCGGCGAAGGCGCCGTGTAACCGAGCTTTCGGTTGCACGTCAAAGGATCCCCCAGGTGGTTCAAATTAATCCTCAGTCCTCCGCTGGGGCGTGCAAGACGCCCGTCATCGGTTTGGCACATAACACTCCCAAATTTGACTTTTAACACATAATACAGTTAAGCACAGTGAAAGCGAGAGAAAATTTCCCACTCCACCTTTCCCCCTTCCACAGCCACGTCTGACACGTGACCCGAGAGGGGTCACGTGCCGCGCGCGGTCCGCAGCGCGCGGCACGTGGCGTTCCTTGGGTGCCGTTCCTTAGAACTATGACCCATCGCAGCCAATGGCTCTTTAGGTGCCATTTCGCTCTCCCTTTTCCCGGCGCGCAGGCTGCAGCGCCAGGAAGAGGGCTTCTCTCTGGGGTGGCGTTCCTTGGAGCTATTACGCACCGCAGTCAATGGCTCTTTAGGTGCCATTTTGCTCGGCCGAAAGAAAAATGGGACTTTAGGTAGCGTTTTTCGCGGTTACAGAGCGCCGCTGGCTTCGCTCGAATGCACAGTTAATCCTACCGCATTAAAACGCATTAAAATGTTAGAGTTCAGCACCCGCGTCGCAACACAGACTGGTTTCTTAACTCCTCCCCGCAGGGGGCACCAATGAAAGCAGGTGTTTGATGTTTGGTAGGTGTGTGGCGTCACCACGGACCCCAAGTTATTAGAGGTCGCCCGCCCACATCTGGCTGTGCGTGGCTTTCTCGTGTCCAGGGAAAAGGGCATCTTGGTGGTTGAGTCGAAACCGTTGTAGTTTTGGACAATTCAGGACCCCCCGGGTGAAACGATACACCATTTGGGCTCCCGCTTCCCGTAGACAGGTGTTCCGGCTTGGCCCGACCAAGATGATTCAGTCAGTCGCCACTTCTACTATCCCCTCATTCGTTCACCCTTGTCTTCTCCTTCTTTTCACTCTTCAAATTTCTCTTCTTTCCTTTTTCAACTCATTTCGCGGCAAGGGCGAACCTTGGGTGGCGACAGAGCCTTTGTCAAGAACCACACTTGGTTATAGTACCTGGGCAGTGCTAATAGCGTAACGTCTCCAGCAAAGCCCTTTTTGTTATGGTGCGTTACCTATTCCCTCGTTGGGCTCCATGGTGGGCGGCACACCACAGGTTCTGAAGACTTTCCGCCTCTTATGGCTGCCTCCTCTTCCAAGCCCAACACGGTGCGTCCCCCTAAAAGGGGTTCCTCCGTACTTACTTCTGAAAAAGCCCTTGAACCACCAAAGTTTCCAAGTTTTGTTGTACTTCAAGCCCTAGAGGAAGAAAAGCCACTGGCTAAGCTCTCGCCTTTCCTTGTGTCTAAATGCCTTGATGCCATCACTGGCAAAGCTTTAAGGCGAAAAAGCTTTCTGGCAATCTTCTCGTTGAAGCAAAAAAATAGGTTCAAAGCAGAACACTTCTAAAACAGACATGTCTAAGCGAACACTAGATAAGGGTTTGACCACACCGGACACTAAACAGTGTCCGAGGTGTCACCTCCGAGGCTGATCTCATAGACTGCAGTGAGGAGGAAATTTTGGCTGGACTCCAGAAACGGGCTGTGGTGGCTGTCAGGCGGATCACAGTCCGTAGAGAAGGGCAGGAGCAGCCAACCAAGCATTTGATCATGGCCTTTGAGCTGCATACCCTTCCTACGACCGGTAAAGCTGGTTACCTACACTGCAAAGTCCAACCTTTCATTCCCAATCCTCAAAAATGTTTCTGATGTCAGCGCTTCGGGCATGGCTCGCGGAACTGTGGGGGCCGTGAAACTTGCGCAAGGTGTGGCAGCACTGATCATGTTGCTGATATTTGTGAGGATAATCTCAAATGTGTCAACTGCCGAGGCAACCATGCTGCTTAAGCTAGAACATGCCTGCAATGGAAACAGGAGAAAGAAATGTTAACCGTGAAAACACTAAATAACATTACTTATCCAGCAGGCAAAACAACAGTTTTGCTGTTTGGCAAAAGGAACGTTTGCCCAGGCGGTGTGGAGGGGACCAGCACCGCGAACAAAAGCCAAAGCCACCTAGGTCTCTCCTGAGGTCCTGGCAGTGGTTCTTCAGTCCCCAACCCCCCAGCAGCGGCAGCAGCTTCCTCCAGTTTCTGGACGGAGTGCACCAGCTGCCCCTCAACCACGGGACAGGCAGGGAGCAACTCTGTCTGTCCCCACTCCGAGGTCACCCCCCCCCCCCAGGGACAAGGAGCGAGATTCTCGCCCCAACTCACGGGAGAGGGCCTCGTCCAAGGAGCGGCGTCGCGCCGCTCCTTTAGCAGCTGAGAGGCAGGGACGGATGGAGTTGGGCGACGCTCAGCCCAGTACCTCCACTGCTGCTCCTTTGAGTGAGGGCGGTCGTGGCAGGGGAATTCGGCCCCGTGCATCGACTCTGCCCAGACCTACACAACAAGCCTCGTCTCAAGAACTGGAGACGAGGCGACCGAGCCTTCCGCTCTTCCGTCCGACCAGGACGACATAGAGTGGGAGACAACCAAATCTAAGAAAAAAACAAAAAAGCCTGTAATTCTATTAAAGAAGCTTTTTTTTTTTGGGGGGGGGGGAGAACTACACTTTTGGATTGAATTTGACTGTGTTCCGTATAGCTGCATCTACTTCCGATGTTAATGTCTCCACTTCTTGTTCAAAGGAACTGTCGAGGCCTACTTGCAAATTATGATGATGTTACTGAGCTGCTAGAGGAACACAGTCCCATTGCCTTCTGTTTGCAAGAGACTCACCTGAAGGAAAGTCACTAGAAAATCCTGAAGCATTTCCAGCTGTTTCGCAAGGATCGACAACATTCGAGCCATTCGTCTGGAGGGTCTGCTGTTGTCCTACAACGCTCGGTTCCTTGCACTGAAGTTCCCTTAAAGACTTCACTAGAGGCTGTTGCTGACCGAGTATTGATTGACCGCTTAATAACCATTTGTTCTGTATACATACCTTAAAATTACCACCTCAGGTATAAAGAGCTTGAAGCTCTTTGTAATCAGCTACCTCCTTCCTTTGCGCTCGTAGGTGATTTTAATGATCATAACCCTCTCTGGGGAAGTGCGCGAAATGATACAGGAGGAGCACTTATTGAACATTTTTTGCTTTCAACAGGATTGTGTTTGCTCAACTCTAGAGAGGCTACACACTTTTCCACAGCAGCACATACATTCACATTAATCGACCTTTCACTTGTGCATTCGACATTACTTCCACTGTTGTCATGAAGAGTCATTTCTAATCCCTACAGCGGTGATCATTTTCCCATTATTTTAGATTTCCAGAATCATCCTGTCACACGTCTAACACGGTCACCTCGGTGGAAGTTTGACAAAGCCAACTGGACACTTTTTAAGCAATCATCCCTTTTAGCTATTACGTCCCGAGCTCCATCAGCTCTAGCCTCTCTGTCGATGAGGCAACAGGTCATGTCAAAAAACACATACTAGAAGCTGCTATGCTTTCAATACCAATGACGTCCACTCACCTCCCCAAACGGCCTAAGCTGTGGTGGAATCAGGACTGCAGAGGCCAAGAAACAAAATAAAGCATGGGGCATATTTAGGCGATATCCTACGCCAAGTAACCTTATTTCGTTCAAGAAAATGAAAGCGCGTGGACGATTTGCCCGCAGGCAGTAAAAGAGGCATTGCTGGGAGAAGTATGCATCTTCTGTAAATACTCAGGCAACGCCAAAGGAGGTATGGGATCGAGTTCATAAAATTAATAGCTCGCATTATGCTTTTTCCGTTCCTCTTTTGAGAAAAAATGGAATATGTCCTGAAAGCCTCGAGGAACAGACAGATGTCTTTGGCGAGCATTCTGAGTTTGTTTCTAGCTCAAGAAACTACACACCTACATTTCTTATACACAAAGCACAAATGGAAAAAATGGCTGTGAACATTTTAGGTGGTTTTCAAGATCCCTACAATGCCCCATTCACATTGCGTGAACTTGAAACGGTTCTTCACTGTCCTAAACTGACTGCATCCGGTCCAGAAGGAGTCCATTACATTATGCTCCAACATCGTCATCCTTCGACTTTAGAGCTTATCCTATGCCTTTTCAATAAAATCTGGCCTGAAAGCCATTTTCCGTTCGTTTGGAAGGTTGTCCTTCGTGGTTCCCTTGCTGAAGCCAGGAAAGAATCCTTCATGTGCATCTAGCTACGGGCCTATAGCTTTGACAAGTTTTTTTATCAAATACTCTTGAAAGAATGATCAACAGAAGGCTTCTGCATTATCTTAAAAATAACAACATTTTAGACAGATACCAGTGCGGCTTTCGATCTTCACGATCCACAGTAGATCACTTGGTTCGTTTCGAGACAGCCATGAGAGAGGCGTTTGTGAACAAACCGCACTGTCTTTCCGTGTTTTTTGATCTGGAGAAGGCGTATGATACTGCCTGGCGATTTGGAATATTGCAGGGTGTAACCGACATTAGTATCCGCGGGCGCATGCTCGGCGCAATTAAAAGTTATGTAGAGTGTCGTTCATATTGTGTAAAGCTGTGTACCAACTTTTCTCAAGATTTTTTGCAGGAGAATAGAGTTCCCCAGGGTGGTGTACTTAGCGTCACTCTTTTTGTTATAAAAGTGAACTCCACTGCCCTTGTAATAGCTCCTTCAGTTCAGTATTCCATCTACGTTGATAACCTCCAGGTTTTAGTATCATCATGCAATGTTTCCATCAGTGAGAGGCGGGTTCAAGTGGCAATCAATAACTTGACAAGCTGGGCTAATACAAATGGTTTTAAGTTTTCTACAGAAAAGACTGTCTGTGTATGCTTTTCTCCTCGGCGAGGATTTTTTCTAGAGCCCTCCTTAACCATCTATGGACTTTCTATCGTGGTGAAAAGCGAACACAAGTTTCTAGGTCTTCTCTTAGATTCAAAGTTAACGTTTGTTTCGCACATTAAGCAATTAAAGTCAAAATGCATCAAATCACTCAGCATTCTCAAAGTGTTGTCCATCAATCTTGGGGTTCTGATAGACTCTGTCTCCTGTGCATTTATCGTTAAGTAGTTCACTCCCGACTCAAATTATGGCAGTTTTGTGTACGGTTCAGCCAAAGCTTGAGCATTAAAGATGTTGGACCCCATTCATAATCAGGGGCTGCGGCTAGCCACCGGTGGTTTCCACACTTCTCCGATTGCCAGCCTCCATGCAGAGGCCAATGAATATTATCTAGCAAAAAGACGTTTCGCTTTGGGGTTTATGTATTTATTCCAAGTAAGATCAGTCCCCCCCCCTCCATCCAGCTCTTGAATCAGCTGAAAAAATCAAGTTTAAGAGGACTTTTCACAATAAGCCAAGTATTGTCCGTCCGTTTGCTTTGAGGCATGCTAAAACAGCAGATTACTTAGACTTTAAACCAAAGCCCCTGTGACAAAGTACATAAGCTCTGCAGCTCCTTGGGACTATTCGCTCATTCACTGTAACTTCACTTTGACAAAACACAGAAAGAAAGATACTCCGGATGAAGTGCTGAGGCAAGAATTTTCTGAACTACAATATCCAGTACCAACACCACTTCAGCATTTACACAGATGGTACTAAAACAGATTCTTTTGTTGGTTGTACAAGGGTTGGACCATCTGTTCGCCATGTGAAGAAACTTTCTGCCACAATTTTAACAGCAGAGTTGCAGGGTTTATTACTTGCTGCTGGAGTATACAGTTAAGAAAAGGCTTCGTCGCTCCGTAGTGTACACAGACTCTTCAAATGCATTAAAAGCCCTTGTTTCACTCAATTTAGTCATACACCCTTTGGTTGCTCAGCTGCAAGATAAAATATCAGCGATCAGAACTGGGTACGAAATTATTTTCTGCTGGGTGCCAAGTCACGTTGGCATCCCGGGTAACGAGGAGGCAGATCAGGCTGCTGGCTCTGCCGTTACACACTTTGTGGAGACAAGTGAAATCCCCCAAAAGATTACCGGAAGAAGGTGAAACGTTCCATATTTCAGAAATGGCAACATGAATGGGACCACGAAGTAAACAACAAGTTACATGCGGTGAAGCACTTACTGAAGGAATGGGAGAGTGCCCAGCATCGCGAACGTTTCTACGAGGTGGTTCTCTGCCGTCTAAGGATTGGCCATAGGCGACTAACGCACGGGCATCTTCTGCGTGGCGAAGATTCCCCGGAATGTGAGCATTGCCATAGCCATCTAACCATACATCATATTTTACTTGAATGTAATGCGTATGGCCCAGAACGCCGTAACCATTTTTCGCAGCTATACAAGAGCATACCCCATTACATCTCATGATTTTACTTGGCGATGAATCTCTTATTCCACACTCTTGTGATTTTAATTACCTCAAAGCAATCGGCCTTCTACATCGACTGTGATTTTATATTAGGTCTCTGAATTCATGTTCATACCTTTTACACTTATACACACCTCAGTTTCATAGCTTTATCATATCATCTGCTACTAGAGCTCTTTCTTCTCCCTAACCCTTTTCGGCAATATTTTTGTACCTGGCGCATTATAGCCTTAGATGATTTTGCGTCACAACAAAACTCAATCCAATCCAGTTTTTAACTCCTCTTCACCGCACAACACTCCATCGTGGACATCGCAGCCAGACGAAACGCACGGTTGTTTATCTCGAGCTGAGTCCTACCACAGGTAGGCGCATAAAAGTTGTGTTGTCTTATGAATATTCATGGGAAAATGCTTGCTTCAGCTTCTGTAGCTTTCTAGACTGCAAGCGTCGCTGGACTGCAAGCGTCGTCTCCGTCGGAGTCGTCTTGTAATCTAGCACGGCTTGTCATAACTGCTGTTCTTTTAGCGCTGCCGGGAAAGCATATCCATTACCAGGTCAGTTGTTTCACACTGCTATTTGTCTCTCTTGTGAGTGTTAGGACACACGTAAGCAGCAGCGCAAAAACCCCGTGAGTAGGCGATATCAAAACGAACAGATCGAAGCAGCACGATGTTCTCGGTCATGCGACAGTCGAATGCTCAAGTGCCGTTAGTTTTTTTTATGCTGACGTGATTTTTATTAGTGCATTTTCTGAATTAAAACAAAAAGTCTGAAATTGATTCTAAAACTGCAAATTCCTGTGTCTCTCAGTAGAACGTCAATCCATGATGTAGCGTTGAATGTGATGCTTGCTGGAAGAGATGAAAACTCCGTGTGCCTTTGACGGGGACCGTTGAGCCGAATCTTGTTGTTTGTCGGGTTCGTTTTTCTTGAACCATTTCTCTTGAAACCCAAATAATTTTAATACCCCCAATGTTACTTTTAGCCCAGGTGAACATGCTAATAGTGCGTCATAATTTGACTCTGAAAGAGACTTTGAAGACTGGCCCTTGCTGTCAAACGCTTCACTGTTCCCCCAGTCCATCACAAGCACTCTTCCCGTGTGATGTAGCAAAATTAAATCCACTCAGCGGAAATGCCGTGATCATTTTCATGTCAACAGAGGTTTGCGAAATTTTCTTAATCGTTTAAAGCGAGGAGGCACCGTCGGTAAAGTAGTCAATATTTGTAATCTCCGCAAGGTTTCGCCTAAGTACCTTAATTACTTCACTCTGAAACACAAAAACGGCTACCTTGTCGTGTTCCATAAAGTAAGAAATGAAACTAAAACATTTTACAGAAGTTTCTTGACTGTTGCCTTCTTGTGTACGAAAGTAAATTACAACGGGGTGCGGCGAGGCCTGAGTATTCACCCAGTGAGAGGATAGTGGTGCATCTTTCACAAGAAAAAACTATCATTTTCGCCAAAGTTCATGAGCACTCTAGCCTCATGTTTCCCTAAATATCCTTTCAGCTCTCGTAAGTAGCCCCTACTGAAAAAACTATATGAATCTAAATCAGAACTGATATGAAACATATCAGAACTGATCTGACACGTATCAGAACTGATATGACACTTATCAGAACTGGTATGACACAAATCAAAACTGACATGCCGCATATCAGAACTGGTATGACAGATATCAGAACTGATATGTAACAAATGAAAACTGATATGCAAAGTGTAAGAACTGATATGCAAAATGTAAGAACTGACATGCAACATACAAGTTCATATCAGATCATTTCAGATTGAAATGAGAACTGACATGACATCTCTGTTAATGCATATTAGCCAAGAAGACAACGTAAGTTGACTATACCAGAACTGATATAGAAATTATTGAATATTCATAGGTTTATAAAAACTCTGACATGGACCAAATGATAATTTTTATTGGCATTACATTCATCCACCACATTACACCGCTTCGATTTCAGAACGACTCACACGTGTGCAGCATTCAGAATGCTTTTGTGACTGATTTGTCAAAAAATCAGTTTATGTGAAAAATATATGCACTATCAAATAAATGTCTCGCGTTCTAATTTCAAGTAACATGCAAAGAGAAAAGCAATTTAAGGTAATTCTGAGTAGCTGACACTTAAAATAGATAAGCAATCAATGAAACAGAGACAGCATCACACGCAAATGTAATTAACACAGCTGCCCTCTTGACTGGGGAGACATTTCGCTTTGCAAATCTTCTTTTCGTTTTACGAGAAACTCACTCAGTCAAATGGAAAAACAGAGCAAACAAAAAAACATTTTCCAGCTTAACTCTGTCATTATCCTGGACAGAAAAGAAACATTCCAGGGTATATTTCTATCCCAAGTAAATTCAGCATGTTTCCTTATCTTTCCCAAGAATTTTTAATTATTTTGAAGTCAAATAAAATATTCAAGAAACCACAAAAACCGAAAATGTTGAAACCACATATCTTTCTCCTCAAAATGAAGTGACACTGTAAGGGAACCTTACGTGCCAGGACACTCTTTAGAATTTCAGGTTATGCAGCCATAAAATGTTTAACAGAAATATAGAGCGAAACACATTGACAAGTGCAGGACAACTGCTACTAGACGCTGACACTGACAAAAGAGGAGAGTCATGAGGATTGTTGGCAAGATGAACAAAGCTTCACAAACATAAGAAATAAAAATAAGAATAAAATGTGAATGTAAGGTAGATTAGAACCCCTTATCTCGTTGTAATCTCCTGCCTACCTCTGAATCACAATTTTATTCCCGACATTTATGATGTTTTCCTGTTACTCCTTGCAATAATCATCACATATTTCTTCACTAAGTACTTTGTGAACTAGAACATCAGTTGCTAGTAGCACTTGTCCTGTGCACTTTTTACACTTTGTTTTCCACACTATGTTTTTGTTAATATATCCTTGTCAGCATTTAGTTCATTTCAGTGGCGTCACTAGGCTCAGCGGCGCCCGGGGCGGTGGCCCACAGCCATTACCCCCTCCCCCACGCTCGTCGCCCCCCCCCCCTCCGCTCATTGCCCGTCACGAAAAGCCTCCCCCCCCCTTCTCGTGGCCCGCCGCGACACCCCCTGGAGCGCTGCACCGTGGGCGATCCACCTCCCCCCGCACCCCCTTGTGACGCCACTGTTCATTTTAGTACAACTTTGGAACACTATTCGAAAATTGGTTCTAGTGCCGTTCCAGCGTGTTTGGGAGGTGACAGACATATCTCTTCTCTCTACCAAAGTCAATGTAGACACAATCACTATGTATGTCTTCCGGCAAGACGGCAACTACAGACTGTCCTGAGTTGCCAGTTTCCACAATGTGAACAGGGAAAATGGAGTTGTGCACCCCCGCTGCTGAAGTGGTGTGCACAGGAGAACATAGCACTCCATATTCATATCTTCGACATAAAGAGCCTTGATAACAATGGCAACGATTCCATTATTGCAGCGAATAACTGAAGAGTTACTTTTTTCGCTCTGCCATACTGCGTGCTGTGGTACAGCTGATGCTTTACAACAAATCGCCCATGTTCCGAGGCACCTGATGGGCAAAATCCCATCCTCGAATGCATGGCAGCAGTTTTCTCTACAGAAAAACTCTGCACAGGCGTGCCACCTCCCCAGAAGGCATGCTTCTTGAACATAAGTGGCACTTTTCAGGTGGTCAAATCTAACACACGCTGGCACTTTCGCTTTACCGCTGCCGGGAGAAAGTCTGCGGCCAGCAAGGTCTCCAGTTCCTGCCTCATGATGACCCGCTCTACAATCTGCTGTGGCACGCCTTTTGCAGCAGTGACATGATTCAGCAGACGACCATTTCTGTCTTCGAACCAAAAAGCTGAGTTGGCCCACAAGGGCCCCATGCGCGGGACAGTAGAGCACAGGTGCACCAACTGGTGTATGTTGAAAGTCATGGCCGTTTCCCCATACAATCCAGGCATCTGGCCAACAAACTGGGTCAGCAAGGTCTCTGAAATCATAAAGTATGAAAACACTGTGAGTAAACAAGTCACTGAACGCTAAAGTGGCATATCATCCTCCTGATCCTCTAACATGAATCATTTTAATGTATAAAATGTGCTTTAACGGAACTCTAATAGCTGATTTTGTGCATGTGTCCATGAATTTGGTTTATAAATTGTGAGATCCTCAATGGCACCACTTGCCACCACCACTATACGGTCGCTTGTTTATTAACAAGGAGAAGGCAAAGGCACCTGTTGATAAACAAAAAGTTGGTTTATAGAGGTCGTTCCAATAAACTGGCGCCAAGTATTAAAAACACACCGACCACTCTATACGAATGAAGTTCACTGTAGGTTGTTAGCACACAGCTTGCAAAACTGCAAGTAAATTTTTCAGTGAGCCTAATTAAGTAATTAATGTATATTACTTAGAAAATCTTTTTGTATTTATGTGAGAGCTGAGGTGTTCATTGGAAAGTTGTAGAGCACCTTGACAAAACACCCGATTCAGGTGTTCATAACATAAAAGGCTTTACATACTTCGTTTTGCCCAATGAGGTTGAAGGGGAACTCTTGTTTTTTTGTGCTACAAAAACAAACTGTGTTTCTCTAAATGCCCGGAGCTTTACTCTACCCGACCTGCCATTTGGTATATTAAAATTCGGGATCGCTTTTGATAAATTGGCGAAGAAAGATGATGCCGAAACCAACATTAAAATTTTCCCGCTCATTTCAGTGGCGTGACGTCACTAGATGGAAGACGGGCAAGTCACTCATGAAGTTGTAAAAACAGAGTATGCTGTGAATTTTGTTTATGCTTGTAAGCAAGTGCTGGAGTGAGCTTCCACGGCATTCATTTCCCACCATCAAACTTCTTGTAATCAGCTGGGACAAGTGTGAATGCCCAAACAGTGAAACTGTTTGGGCCGGACTTTGCAGTGTAGGTAACCAGCTTTAACGGTGGTAGAAGCGTGATGCAGCTCAAAGGTCAGGATCAAATGCTTGGTTGGCTGCTCCTGCCCGTCTTTACGGATGGTGATCCGCTTGACGGCCACCACTGCCTGTTTCTGGAGTCCAGCCAGAATTTCATCTTCAGTGCAATCTATCAGATCAGCCTCAGAGATGACACCTCGAACACTATTCAGTGTCCGATGTGGGCTGACTTTTATCTGGTGTTCGCCTAGACATGTCTGTTTTAGAAGCGTTCTGCTTTGAACTTCTGTTTCAACCTCGACAAGAAGGTTACCAGAAAGCTTTTTCGCCTTGAAAGCTTTGCCAATGATGGCATCAAGGCATTTTGACACTAGGAAAGGCGAGAGTTTAGCCAGTGGCTTTTCTTCATCTAGGGCTTGAATGACAAAAAATCTTGGATACTTTGGTGGTTCAGGTGCTTTTTCAAAAGTAAGTACGGAGCAACCCCTTTTAGGGGACGCACCGTGTTGGGTTTGGAGGAGGGGGCAGCCATAAGAGGCGGAAAGTCTTCAGAACCTGTGGTGTGCCGCCCACCACGGAGCCCAACGAGGGAATAGTTAACGGACCATAACAAAAAGGGCTTTGCTGGAACCGTTAAACTATTAGCACTGCCCAGGTACTATAACCAAGTGTGGTTTAGGACAAGGGGTCTGTCGCCACCCAAGGTTAGCCCTTGCCGCCAAAGGAGTTGAAAAAGGAAAGAAGAGAAATGAGAAGAGTGAAAAGAAGGAGAAGACAAGGGTGAAAGAAGGGAGGGGATAGTAGAAGTGGCGACTAGACTGAATCATCCTGGCCGGGCCATACCAGGACTCCCGTCTACGAGAAGCGGGGGCCGAAGTGGTGTATTGCCTCACCCGGGGGGCCCCGAAGGGTCCAAACCTACCCCGGGCTCGGCTCAACCACCAGGATGCCCTTTTCCCCGGACACGGGAAAGCCACGCACAGCCAGACGTGGGCGGGCGAACCCGCATGGCTCGGGGTCCGTGGAGACGCCACTCTCCAAACACCTGCTTTCACAGGTGCCCCCTGCGGGGAGATGACACCAGAGCATTTGCCCAAGTGGTAGGAACGGTCACATTCTGAACAGGTCGAGGCATTTACATCGCTTCCGATCATGGAACGATATTTTGAACAAACCTCATTATCATCCTCCGACGACGGCATCAAGAACCATACAAAGCGAGAAACAATTCAAAATAAACTGATCATCTCGCAAGAGTAATCTGATTACTTTTATAAGTAATAAATTTACTTCCAGCCATTACTATTCTTCAACAAGTGCCTCCCTCCACCACTCCCTGGCACACTTTGTTTTTTTCGAGAACGACAAAAATAAAATTTGCACCTGAAAAAACAAAATGCAGAGCTGTAGGAAATGGGGTCAACCGGTTAGTATGGACTCTGGTGAAGGTCTGTTCTCAAGCTGGGACTGGAATTGGAAAGCCCCAGGCAAGCCCCGGTGCGTACCAAAGGCCAGTCAGAGTGAATTTGTAGGGAGGAGAATGTAGGTGTGTATAAATTACTGGGAGTGTTTATAGCATTCCCATTACACGTTCCTCTAGAGTGCACTAGTTTTAAAATAGTTTTCTTACTGCAAGTTCAATGTCCTGAATTTCTGGGAACGTTGGCATAAAGTGAAGGAGTACAATGTCCTGAATTTCTGGGAACGTTGGCATCCAGTGAAGGCGTATCATCCCAGCATCTAGACGATCTAGATTTGCCCAGTCTTCCGGACTCCAGAGACAATTCCCTGCTTACTGCAACATCACTGAAGATAACAAGACTTCTGCAACTAGCCAGGAGGCACCGCTAACATCTGGGGTTCGAATTCGGCTTCTAGATGTACCTTCTCATCTAGATGTTCAACTCATCCCTCCTCAAATAGTCACACATCCTGAAGGTGGACAAAAAGCAAACAAGAAGAATGCCTCACATTTCAAAAGAGCTGGTTCGGCACATTTTCATGGCTCCACTACGCTACCGAAGTTTCAGGGGTCGTTTGCCTACTACCGTGCAGCAGCTAGACAACAGAAATTCTTTAAGCCATCAACCCTATTGAAAATTCCGTCAAGATGAGTAATTTGGGACACTGACTGCCAGTCAGCAGCCTGGTGGAACGTGCCCTGATGGTCCATCAGATGATGCCTGACTGCCAGTCAGCAGCCCTGGTGGAACGTGCCCTGATGGTCCATCAGATGACGTCTGACTGCTACTGATGGAATGTCCCAAATTACACATCTGGTGGTCTTTGATGGAATGTAACTTCCAAATTTGTGTTTCTCAGGTAAAGGGGACTTGTACGAAAATGTCAGCTACAGGCCGGAATGAAAAATGCCAGTTCCGCCTAGACCCAAAATTGGGGCACCAGTTCGTGTCTACCCTCAAACCGCGCATTTCCAGCCCCAATTTTAGACCTAGGCGGTGCAACGCCGGAATTCCCGCTGTGCTCACCTCTGAACTCTACAAAAGAATTTGGTGCTATGCTCTTAGTCGTTACAACCGAGATCGTCCCGATTTCAGACCCAGGCGGACTGGGTCTGAAATTGTGACGATCTCTCGGTTGTAACGGCTAAGGGCATAGCACGAAAGTATTTGTAGAGTCCAGTGGTGAGCGCAGCGGTAATTCCGGCAGCGCACACGGTCGTCCAGGCGTCGTCACCAAACACGGTGCACAGAACACACACAGCACGCACAAGCACAGAATCCAGTGTTGACTGCATCGGGAACTTCCGGCGGGCAAGCGGTATCCGAGTTGTCCAAGTATTGTTACCAAGCACACCAGCGCATCTAGATGCCGAGCCAAACTGCAATGGGTCGGCAGCTTCACACTATATAAAGATTCCAAGCCGAGGTCAGTGGGTATCCATCCAGGGCAACGATAGGCGCGTCAGTATCCGTGCGCCCGCAGCGCGAACGTCGCCGACGGGCAAGCGCCGGCCGGCAGACCGACGGGAGCGCAGAACCTAAACTCTCGAAGCGCTGCCGCCCACAGCAGCAGACAATGGAAGGCGCGTGTCGTCACCAAACACAGTGCACGGAACACACACACAGCACGCACAGAGCACAGTATCCAGTGTTGAGTGCATCGGGAAGTTCCGGCGGGCAAGCGGTATCCGGAGTTGTCCAAGAATTGTCACCAAGCACACCAGCGCCAAGCGCATCCAGATGCCGAGCCTAAATGCCATGGGTCGGCAGCTTCACACTATATAAAGATTCAAAGCCGAGGTCAGTAGGTATTCACCCAGGGCGATGATGGACACGTCAGTATCCGTGCGCCCGCAGCGCGAACGCCGCCGCCGCCGGGCGAGCGCCGTCCGACAGTCCGACGAGAGCGAAGAAAAACTAAACTCTGCAACCGACAAAGACAGGCGCGCGCGGAGAACGCCCGCTCGCAGCGCTTGCGTAGCGGATGCGCCTGTCCCTAACACGTGACCTGCGAGAGACCGCGAAAGTTCCCCGCCGACCCCCCCCCCCAAACCCCTCCCACCCTCCTCCAGTCACGCATGTGCACGCCCGCTGGCTGGGAGCAGACTCTACTGGAACAAGGGGAGCGGATCAGATTCACCCATTACCGTGCGATTCCAGTAGCGTTGCGTCTCACTGGATCCGACTGGTTACACACAGAATCGCGCGGACCGGAACTGTCCAAAGGTTTTAAACCGCGCGGATCCTTACTGGAACCGCTCCGATCCGACATTTTCGTACGGGGACATTCGTTTACAAACGGGCCCACATGCACCCAAAGCATGTTTCAGAGAAACGCCCTCGATGTCAACCTTTCGGGACGACCGTATGCACTTTATTTCACAAAACGTATGCGACTCCGTTGAAGCTAGAGAGGAAGAATGCATACTACGACAGACAGCCCTGGCTTCCAAGGACGAAAGCGAGCAGCAGACATATCTGAACTACGCTCGCGGATGCTTGTTGTCTGCGCTCTTCGTGAAACAATAATAATGAGCTGCGACACAGTGGTAAAGCCAATAGCCCACACCAGATAGAAAGGTATAAACTTTCTAGCATAAACCTCTCGGACCGAGTCAAGAGCATTTCAGTATTGCAGCGCGAGGTTCCGACAATGAGTGCATCGCTCTAAAGAATTCTTCGACTGCATATGCAGTTAAGCCTTTGGCATTTTATGCAAAGCACTCGTACATCAATCGCCGTACTTCAGTTCTACTCACCTGCCATGTAGAGTACTTTCGCATCGTAGAACCGTCCTGTTGTTCGCGCATCTCCGGCCCAGAGACCTGGTACACCTTGCCGTCTTCAAATATACCGCTAAAGTTCCTCACATAGTCGGAACTCACGACAGACTGGGTCTTGTCGAGGAGAAATTCTACTAAAACATAAGACATTGTAGAGCCCGGGCTGGATCGACAGGGTGGCACAAGCGCGCAAACAAAACGAGTTGAAAGCGATCGTTCCTGGAAGCTCGGCGAAGCTTCTATGGGCGAAGCGAAAGTGGCGAAAGTAGAAAGTGGCGCGTTTGGAGTGCTCGGCATGTTACGCGTTTCGGCTTGCTTCTGATCAGGGTTGTCGGGTGCCCTGCTTGTCACATCTCTAACATCAGCGGTTTTATGGGCTCACGTTCCAAAATATTTTTCTCGTGCATAGATTATTTTTCGTATTCATAGATTTGACGAAATAGTGGTATCCGAACGAATTTTACGTCCTTTGACCGTACGTCTGTCTGCACGTCAAAGCTTTTTGACGTACAGTCAGAGACAGTCGATGTACAATCAGAATCGCCACCAAGAAATCTTGACGGCATTTCGCGGCGGTCGACTACCACCAGGAAACCATCAGAAAGCCGACAAGCGGAGTCTGACTGGAGTTTGACTTTCGGTCAGAGTAACTTGTTGGCCATCAGACGTGCTTGACCTATATTCAGGCGCAGACAGGTGTCCACTAGAAAACATCGGCTGCCAGACAGAGTTGCATTGATGGATTTTTCCTTTGGGAAGACAGCCAGTTCCAGACATATTCACTGTAGCTGGGTTCACAAACTGGAAAAAGGCAGACAAATTTGCCAAACATGAAAATTCAGAAGGGCATCCCGAACGAAAAATCCATCAATGTAACCCTGTCTGGCAGTCGATGTTTTCTAGTTGACACCTGACTGTGCCTGATTGTACGTCAAGCACGTCTGATTCGCCAACAAATGCCGAGCCGTACACCATGCAACCATCATCTAATTTTGATCGCACAAGGCACTGATATAAACGCAGCAGGCACTTTCTGTTACTACCCCAGGACTTGTGCGAAAAACTTTTAAAATATTCAATGCTAGTAGGCATTTCTTTTTTAGTCGCAAGATGTGACTACGGAAGCTAAGTTTGTTATCAAAAATAATTAACCCCTAAAAATTTATGCTCAAGATGTACGTTTAGGGCCTGACCTCCCAAAATTAGAGTGGGTTCTGGAATGATACCCCTTCGAAGAGAAGACAGAACACACACGGTTTCCGTTGCTGAGAAACGGAAACCATTCTCATCTGCCCAACGTGTCATTCTATTAATACCTAGTTGAACTTGGCGTTCACAAATAGCTAAATTACACGAAGAGCAGGAAATTTGTACATCATCAACATAAAGTGCATAGGAGAGAGATCGGGGAAGAACCTGTCCAAGAAAGTTGATTTTGATCAAAAACAAAATAACACTCAGCATCGACCCTTGGGAGACACCATTCTCCAGGACAAACGTTTCCAGAAAGTGTCATGCCCAGTCTCACTTGGAACGAGCGCCCATCGAGGAAGCTCCTGATAAGAGCTAGCATTTTTCCGCGAATTCCAGCTGAAACTAAATCACTTAAAATTCTGTACCTCCATGTGGTATAATATGCCTTCTCAATATCGAAAAACACCGATACACAATGCTGTTTGTTCACGAAGGCGTCCCTGACCGTTTTTTCTAGGCGAAAAGGTGATCAACAGTTGATCGCCCTTCCGATACCCCCATTGAAATTTATCGAAGAAGTTTTTCTGCTCTAAGAAATACACCAATCTAGAGGTTACCATTCGTTCAAACGTTTTTCTAAGGGAACTGGTGAGTGCAATGGGTCTGTGGCTGGAAGGTAATGATGGATCCTTTCCAGGCTTTAGCAAAGGAATCACAATTGCCCTTTTCCAGAGAATGGGATAAGCTCCCTGCTCCATACACAGTTAAAAACATGGGTCTAAAGTATCAATGCGCCAAACACCATCTTCCCGAGGGGAACCATGGGGTGCTGCGGAGCATCGTGTTGGTTCCGAGGAAAGAGTCAGTTGCGTGCTGACGTCGAGAGATGGCGCCACCGACTGCCCTAGCGTAACCCCCTACGCGAGCCTTCGTCGCGGCTCGCGGCAGAGAAAACTTAAAACGCTCGCCGCTTGCCGTTTATTTTATTTTTTTCACACTTGAAGGAGAGGCGACTAAAGGAGGAGAGTTGCGCGTGCGCGCGCGGTGTGAGTAGAAGCGAAAGAACGCGCAGTGCACGCAGCTGGTAGAAAGAGAGAGCGGGAGAGAGTAACGCGCAGCTGTTGGAGAGAGGGAAGGAGAGTTGCGCGTGCGTAGTGCGAGGCGGACTACGACGCCGCGGGACATAGGCCCGAGCAAGAGATGCTCCGCATCTAAAAACAATAGGATGGTATCTAATGTTGCAGGATGTAAATGCTGAAGCATGCTGTAATGAATAAGGTCTGGCCCCGGGGACGAATTCTTCCCCTTGTCAAGGGCGATCAGTTCCACAGGACTAAATGGTCGATTATAACCCTCGCTAGAGCCACCGGTACATTTTATTGGTACTTTCTCCTTGGCAGCCTTGTATGTTAGAAAGGTGTCTGAATATTGGTCAGATTCCGCGACAGACTGGAAGTGCTCACCAAGAATATTTTCCTGCTGTTCTAGTGTGGGAACACTGCTGCCATCTAATGTAAAGAGAGGGATAGTAAATGCACGGTAATCCCCTCTAATTCTATGAACCCTGTCCCATACGAGTTTTACGCCTGTGGAACTGTTGACTGAGGAAGTATACTGTAGTGTTGTTTGTTACCGGCAGGGGTCGCTCTTAACACGACTAACACAGTTCTAACACACTATCATAGAGGGCGCTGCCTCACTGTTACGTGTTGTATATATGTTGTGAATAAAGACTGCCGCGGGTCGGGGAGGAAGTGGCCGAGTGGGCTAACGCGTCTCAGCTCGGAGCATGGAGCAAAAGCTTTCGCTGGAAACCTCCTGGGTTCGATTGCCCACCGCCCCCGCCCGTTTCGATCTGGATGAGTTTCGTACTGGCACGCGTTCGTGTGATCACTACTGCGTGATGCACGTTAAAAACCCCAGGTTAGCGGTTGTACGGCACTGGCTAAATTTCTCATCTACAGCTGAGAGACCGATTACCCGTTGAGGCGCATCTCCCCATCAAGGCTGTATAAACTTAAAGAGCAAACCAATTTTT
>JAZHYW010046795.1:0-24747 GCA_037355805.1 Ixodes ricinus
CCCCTTTAAAAAGTATGTAGAGCAACATCGGCGGTCACCATTTCTTGGGCCTGAAGCGTGCAATTGGATGCGAGTCTTTGCAGAATGCTCACACAGCGCTCGTTTCGATACAAGGTCGAGTTGCGAGCAGACGCCAACAAAACCCTCGCATCCAATACAAGCTCGGGGTGCGTGCCCTAACAACGGCAAACAGCTGCTAGGCGAGCACACTTTTGCAAAGGGTCTTATGCCAGTGATTGCTGCACGAGAAGTTCCATACTTAAAACCTTTCCGCACCTTCAGACGATTGTCTTCATCTTTCTCCGGACGAGAGGTTTGTTGCTGGTCCGAGGAAGGACCTCCGGCTCCGCGCTTCCAGCGCTCCGGCCAGGCCGTCGTCCACCTCGGTCAGGTGCCACCTCAGCTGGCTCCAATGGGAAGAGAGCGGTGCCAGGTTCTTTGTCCGAGCCACCAGGGCCTCCAGTCGCTGGTGCAGCTCCTGGGCCTGGCCCCGGGCTTGGTCCAGCCACGGCCCGGGCCTCCAGCCACGGATCAGGGCGTCTTCGTGGCCCTGGAGGGCCTCCCATTGGCCGTCGGCTTCGGCCAACTGCTCCGGTAGGCGCTGCAGACGACGTGTAAGTCACTAACGTTAGGATTCCTCATTCGTTGCACTTGAAAGATGAAAAAAAGTATTCCTAAAAAAAAGTGTTTTGATCAAGATGATTAGACGTCCGTTTTTCGAGACAGTCCCGTTTAGAGGTTAGCTTCTGCCGTCCCGTCATTTTGTCTCAATGAAGCCTCATGTCCCGTTTTCATAAGAGCATAGTTGCGAAATCAGTACTAAGCGAGTGGAAGAAAAGCGAAAGAATGTTTACTCGGTAAAAGAGATGATTTTATAAAATTAAACATATTATGAAATCGTTACGCTCTTATAAAGTACAATTTTGAGGTCTTTCTGTGTTTACATACTGCCAATACATTTGGTTAGCATAAACATGTGCATGGAAGACAGTTCCTTTTTTTTGAGTGTGGCTTGCTCTGGTTGGCATCATTATGTTAAAAAATGAAAATGAGTATGTCACTAATTTCACTAATCAAATGAGTATTTCACTAATTACACCATCACCCGGTCTTTATTATTTTTATAACTAAAATATGAAGATTCAAGGATAATAAAACACCATAAAACCCAAAATCACAATTTTGAAAAATATTGCCCTTTCCGACCCGCATCTCCCTTTAAACAGGCGCTACTCGCGCTTGGTGAATATGGGTGCATGTTTTGCCACTTAGGGACCACTTTTGGTGTATGGGCGGGATGGGACGTTAAACACACCGATTGGACACGCATTCCAGGCACTCTACGGGTACGGCTCAAGGCTCCTCACCTCACGCTGGAAGAGGGCAAGAGGAGGCGCAGATCCACGACCGGAAGCGCGGCCAGCCGGAGCACTTCCGAGCACTCCAGAGCGCTCAGGCGCGCCTCCAACGCCCAGAGGGCGTGCCGGAAGCAGAGCCACAACCGGCACGACCGCCACGCCTCGCCCATGCGCCGCTGCGTTGCCGCCAGCATCCTCTCCATCGACTCCTCCATTCCGTCGCACAAATCCCGGTGTTGTTCCGTCGATCCGCCGCGTCGGAGAGCCTCCAGGGCAGGCCAATAGGAGAGCAGCAGGAGCTGGAGCTGTCCGAGGTCCTCCAGCTGCTTCCTGCACGATGCCGGATCGTGGAAGGCGGACCGGTCCGGAGAGCAGCTCCCGTGCAGTCTGTCCTAGGCGGAGCAGGTCGGAGCAGTTGGCCTCCGGTGCTCTCTTCTGTTGAAGCAGTCTCCCTGGCTCGGCCCCAGACAAGGAGTAGTCGTCTGCAAGCCGCCTGCCATCGTGACAGGAGACGCCGGGAGTCCGCCGTTTCAGGGTAGGAAAGGTCCAGTCCGATAGGGCAGGAGTCCGCGACTTGCGTCCTGCGAGGAAACAGTTTTTAAACCTTCAGATGGCACTCTTCATTGACAGTACTGGGTTTCCTGCATATCCAGCAAAATTTCAAGACCTAGAAGAGACTGGGATGCCCCGTTCTTTTCTTAATTCTGATCCTAGACCGACCTAGTCGATACAAGGCGGGCCTGTCTTGTGTTCAGATTTCAAAACAAAAACAAGACTGCTTTTCAAACAAAAACATTGAGATTTTTACCCGGCATCGTTCTTCAGCATGAAAAGTGAAGTTAGCTCCTAGGACAAGTTTTATTTAGAGCTAAAAGAGAAGCCAGCAAACTTGTATGCATATCTTTTCTTTTTTTCCGCCTTATTTTTTGATTTTTTCAAATTGTGGGTGCTTGCATTGTTCTAGAATGCCGCATGCTATCTTCATCAATGCGAGTTTTTTTTTAAATTTTTTTAAAGCTACTGTTTTATTTTTAAGATTAAGTGAGAAAAAAACTCTCTTCTGTATGACCGGGCGTACAAGGGTTCGACAGTATTTATAAATAAATAAATAATTAGAAACTCAAAAGCTAACAAAAATCACAACATAGTATCTCTAGTTTCCTTGCGTGGCTTTCGGACATCTCAACACCGATCTAGAAATTGCACTGCCACTTGCCTCAGCCGCTGAGCACAGTTTCTCCAGCCTTTCGATGCTCCAGTCATCCCTGGGCTCTTGAGGCAGCGTCTGGCGAAAAGAACACCCCAAAGCATCACAAATGAAGCCTCGAGGGACAGATAGCCTCGCCGCCATTCAGCATACACCTCTAAAGTACTGTTTTTCAATTATCTGCTGAGTAGCGATGTTTGAACTAATGACTTTCCACATCTGCCTGTTTGAATCTACAAAGAAATGGACGTTGAGTGGCTCGAAGTCACGCGACGCGGTGTAGGTGATGTCGGTTACCGGCTAAATTAAGCGGAGGAGATCGACGTCGCGTGAAGTCACTTACGGCCTCAGGTCGGGGCAACGCTCCCAACGTGACGCCCGTTCGTGACGCTCGCTTGAGCGAAAAAAGATCCACAAGGAACGCATTCTGCGTCAACGTAACGCCGTACCTTTTCCTTCTGGCTCAGCACTTTCTCGAGATCCCTCAGTCGTCCGGGAGAGGACGCCGCCGGTGCCGTGGGCCGCTGCTGCGGCGACAGCGGATGAGGTTCGGCGAATCGTCGGCAGTGCCGCGTGGAGGGCCTCGATGCGCCTGCGGAGCGGCGTTGCGTCCAGTAGCTCGCTGCTGGCCGTTGCAGCGGACAGCCTCGCGCACCACCGACGTAAGGCCGGCGCGGGCCGCGGCCTGGGCGTAACTCAGCTCCGTCCCCGAGCGTTCCTCGCCGTGGGATTCCCTCAGGACCCATTCGTAGAGTCTGTCTTCGGCGACCCTCCAGCGCTCCCAGAGGACGCTCAGCTTCAGCATGTCCTTGTGAAGGAGCGATGCCCGCTGCTTCAGCGTCTGCCATCTGGTTGGCAAGGAGCAGTAGGTGTAGTAGCACGTCTGAACCGTGAGCGAGTGTGGCAAAAGCGTCGAATACCATGGCTACAGTAATTGACAACTTCACGTTGGCAATTACTGTAGTTGTGGTATGTGACGTGGCAAATACCACGATGCGTTGCCAACTTAACGTTGGCAACGCGTCGTGACTACTTACGACGAGGAAACAGATTGGCACGCTGGCTCCATCTATCAGCTAGCACTGGAACCGTATAGGTTCTAGTGTTAACTGAAGTACTGAAAGTTTCTCAGTATTTGCGAGATCGACTCTACGTAGTATTTACGGGATATGGTCGTTAATAACTAGGGTTTTATGTTTTCTGGGTTTATTTTTCCTCGAATTCGAGGTGAGTTTTTCTTGAGTTCGTGATTTTACCACAAATTCGGCGTTTCCTGGTGTCAATTTTCTGTTTCGAACGAGAAATCCGCATTTGTCGGGTCCTATGCCGAAGAAACAAAACATACGGGCATTGCATTTCCAACCTCCGGAGAACGTGTCTGCGACCTGAATACTATGATAAGCCGTCCGTTACCAAGAAAAGAAGGAAGCGGAGTCAGGGTACTGGTTTTTAAGGAAGAAGTAACCTCGCGGACAGTTCGGTGCCGCTGTGTTTGAGTAAGCTCGAATAAAATTGCAGTTTAAAGATTTTTGCCTGGGAAACTCGGGGTCTCTCGCGGCAAAGAAAAGCTTCAATTCAGGGTTTTTCGAGTTTTCCCCAATTTTGATAAAACCGACTCAGGGGTCAATTTTCAAGGTGTGTCGATATTTACCAAAAACACGGAACCTTACGTATAACATTGCCAAAACTATTTCAAGTCTTTGGTGAAAGAATGATGCATCAAAAATTAGAAAACACACGCGAAAGAGTTTAGGGGCTATCCAACAGGTGGCGGCAGTGCAGCCTCTTGTCGTAAGCAGTCACAAGCGCTTGCCATGCCTTCGGACGCCTTCAAACGCAAATTGGAAGAAACACGGGGCATGGCGAGTCCTAAACATCTTACTATCGCTCCCATTCGTCGACGTCAAAGAAGGAGTCGTGAAGCAAGAAGCGTGAAACTAAAGGCAAGGACTAGGGGTTTGTGTGCCTCAAAATGGCTATAAATGAAATAACTTACAAGTACATAACCTAAGAATAGCTCTGTCGAACTCACTAAATTTGTATTAATATGCACCCCTACCCCTAGCCCAGTAACATACTTTAAAAATTTTAGTGCTAAATTATCTAAGAAAAAAAAAAAACTTTTTTCAGTCGATATTTGGTCCTGCAGACAATACACCGGGTCCAGACCACAGGCAAGAAAAAAAAACTGTTTTACAGCTGCCACTGTAAAACAGTGGACAGGTGCGAAGGAACTGCGTGCCTTAAGCGTACAAGCGAACGGCCGGCCTTATACCTTTCTCTGAGGGACTGTGTTTCGTCCTGAGAAGGCTGCTTCACTCTTGCGCCGAGGGCAGAGACCATGGCAGCTTGGGCAGAGTCCAGGTTTCCAAGAAGAGAGTGTTCTCGCTTGTCCAGAGTCTGTAACAAAGCCTGCAGACGAAGCAGTTCAATCAGAGATGCGTAGCCATAAGCTAGGTAAAGAGAGACACGTGCTCTAAAGCCCCATGCGCTTACAGTCTAAGGCGTCGACCATGCGCTGGCATACACGTCCCAATCAGTGCCTTCACCGAGTTTGTCAAGAGGTCGGAAACGACACTTTTTAATGCGAATAGCATTCTTTGGATACTTCCCGCACTTTTCGTCTATGTATCTGTCTATCTATCTATCTATCTGGCTATCTAACCTCTTACGCCGCGGGTCGATAAATAAATAAAAAAGACCGGCGCCGGCTGAGATTCGAACCGTTGACCCTTTGATCAGCAAGGCAGACGCGCTAACCACAGAGCTATGAAGGCAGTCCTTCACCGCACTCTAAACATTTGTTTATATCTTTACCATAGGACGCGCTTTGCAGCGCTGTCACAGCTACCGGTGCGCGCGCGTTCCATGCACGAGGGCTAGCTCACCCTCTCCCTCTAGCTCACCCTCTCCCGCGCTCAGGGAGACCTCTAGCTCAGCCTCACGAGAGCGGAATGAGCCCTCGTGCATGGAACGCGCGCGCACCGGTAGCTGTGACAGCGCTGTAAGCGCGTCCTATGGTAAAGATATAAACAACCGTTTAGAGTACCGTTGGTTGAGACTAGCTGAGACGCCAGAAAGTCTGGTCGGTACCATTTTGAGTGTTTGTGCGTATGGCGCGTGCTTTGCTCGCCTTCCTAAGTGACACAAACGCACGTGCTGGGCTGCGGAGATCGTGCGCAGGGCTGTGAAAGTGTCAACAAATTTAGAATCGCCTCAAGAGTGGGCTGGCGTATCTAGAGTGTGCCGGCCACCTGACGAACGCGCATAACTCCGCACCGTTTGATGCTATTCGCATTAACGTAGATAATCATTCCCAAAGGATGGGTTCTGCTGATTTTTCTTTTAAAAGTTTATCAGGAACTCGAGCTTCAAACAAAATTTGGTTTAAAAAGAAAGTTTGGCCTACCCACAAAACGTGCTCATCTACCCACAAAACATTTTTTCAATTACAGTGAAAGCTTGTTAATTCACGCCTCATTAACTAGAATTTCCAGATAACTCAAACCTACTGCCATGGTTCAGCCACACGACATAAGAAATTGTACTAAGATCATATGACGGACTAGTTGGTTATACGGATATGCACTGTCGGTAGCCTCATCGGCGAAGGCACTGCACCACTTCACAATGCTTCGTCCGAGAACTTTGTTTCACTAGTGTAATTTTCAGAGACCTCCTTTTTTTCTTTCTTTTGTTTCATTAGAGTAGGTTTTCATTCATGTTTCGTGTTTACTGGGGGAATGGTGGTCGAGTGGGCTAGCACACACCAGCTTGGAGCACGTGGAGCGAAAGCTTGCGCTGCAGAACCGAGGGATCCTGGGCTCAATCCTCAACCCATGCACTTTTCTATCTGGATGGGCATTGTACCGGGCGTGCAGTTGCTGTATGCTACTGCGTGGTGCACGTTAAAGGCCCCCAGGCTAGCGATTGTACTGCACTGGTTAAGTTGCTCATCTGCATGTGGGTTACGATGTTGCCAAGTTCTGGCAAACTAAATAAACAACCAACGACTAATTTATGTTTTTGTTTTCTGGTGCTCTGCCATTTTTCGTTTCTTTCCTTTTTCATGTGTTCATATTACTGTAATTTCTTAATTTTCAATCCAGCTTCTTTCCTTGTTTCTTAATTCTTAAAGTCAAAAACAATTTTTTGCTTTCGTTTTTTTTTTGTCATTTTTTTTATTATATATATTTTCGCCTCGCTGACTTCCGTTTATCTTCCTTTGTTACTTCCTAAACAACCATTCGCAAGTCCCCGCTTGTCCGTGTCTGTGTGTTCTTCCACTTGTCTTCGTCTTTTGTGCTACCTTTATTTGTGTAACAACATAAGAGATTCACCTATGAAAAAATTACACTACCTTCCCGAGGGGAACCATGGGGTGATGCGGAGCATCGCGGATCGTAATTAATTCATTCCCTTCTTGACTGATTTCTTTTGGCCGGCCGGATTTTGGCTGCGGCGGACGCGAGCGGCCGAGAAACGCTAGCAGATGACAGCCGCAGAGTTGCGGGAAAGCCCACCCCACTGGAAAGCCCCTGGCGTGGCGCTGCGACCCGCGCGCCCAAAACTATCCTCCTTTCACTCCTTCGGAGAACGCGTGCAGCGCGCTACCGCTGCTTATATTCACACTTGAAGGAGAGGAGACTAGAGGAGGAGAGTTGCGCATGCGCGCGCCGGTGTGAGTAGAAGCGAACGCACGCGAAGTGCACGCAGCTGGTAGAGAGAGAGAGCGGAGAGAGTAACGCGCAGCTGTTGGAGAGAGGGAAGGAGGAGAGTTGCGCATGCGTAGTGTGAGTGCAGACTACGACGCCGACGCACGCGGGACATAGACTCCGAGCAAGAGATGCTCCGCATCTAAAAGATCGCCTGGCTTTGACGTTCCGTCAAATACAAGGAAAAATACACACTCCTGCATTTTTACTACAGTGCGACTAACACTAACACGAGCAAGCAGGTTTGTTAAGGGTTCCCATATAAAGCGAACGCTTTAAAACCATTAGATTGCTCGTGAATCGGCTCAATGAGCGAAGTCGTGCCTTGGTCAGCATACCACATTCCAGCGTACAGAGAGCTTGGCTATAGTGCGAGCACCGAAAGTGCACGGCACAACAGCTTACCTCGAGGGCCTGCAGGTAGTCGGCAGAGCTCCGGTACGCAGTTGGAGTAACGCTGGAGGCAGCCCTCGGCCTGTACCAGGAACGATCGTGCCGCGCTGACGGCGCTGTCGTAGTCTGCAATGGCCCTCTTGCCCTCCTGAGTGCATTCTGGGTCTTGGAGACTGCCCCTGCCAGATCCTTGTGCTCCTGGCGCAGTGCAGCCGTTGTCTCCGGCTGAATGGGTTCCAGTTGGGACAGGTCAGCCTTCAGAAAGGCAAGCTGCTCCTGAATCCACTGCGAGCAAAGAATAGAAAAAAATTACAGTATTTTTTCATTTGAAGCTACTTTTTGTTCACATATTTATGCTACCAAACATCTTTCGGGGGTCTCGATAGAACAGTTAACAAACCGGGTGTCATATACTAAACAAGGGCTGTTTGGCCAATTAATTGGACGAGTATGTTTGCGATCAGGAAGAAGTAACCCTTGTCGATCCAACAAAATGCAATAACAACTATGAGCAGTAAACACATGAAGACCTGTATCACATTTTTGTGAACCCTCCATGTGAACCTTTTTAACAAATTTTTGCTTACTGTAAGTGGGTTTTATAGAGATGACATCATTTAACACTGCATATTAGTGATGTGAAGATAGCAGTCTAAGCTCATTATAACAGACCTGGTTACAACAGATATTTGGATATAACATGCAGATTTGTGAGGCTCGGTTGGTTTTTCTCTACATACCATTGACTCAACTTCATATCTGCAGTACAACATACTCCTCTTACAACAGACCGAAATCTTGGTCAAAATCAAGGTCCGTTATAACGAGCTTAGACTGTATTAGAAATTTTGAGAATGTAGTTCTGAATATTACACTATTTGATATTCGCTTCGAGATGGACTGCAATATTCATATTTCTCGAAGTGTTGATTGCGGCAGGTTAGCCCCGTTAAGTGCGCTCCTTACAAACCACGGGTGGACTGCGGAGAAGCAGCACCCGCGAAAGCAAGCTCCAGAGGTGTTGCTTCTCCGCAGTGCAACAATGCTCGGTAAGAAACTCACTTGACGGGGTAACCAGCCGTTATCAACACCTGGAAAAGTATGAATATCGCGATTGCTCTGCTTGGGAGGAAAGCACACTTTCAAAGCGGGATGGCGCACGCGCGCGCCTGGTGTGTTTAAAAACAAGGGGATACTTTGTGAATGTTGATATTTACATGGCAGAAAAATGTTAAAAATTAAACTTGGCTGTTATACAAGAGGTATCACATTTTCTGAGGTCACAGTCCATAAATATAGTTACCGTAAAATACCGTGAAGTGCCCACTATTAACATTTCCCCAAACTTGGAAATTCTGCAAATTATATGTTAAGTGCCCGATTTGACTGGACAAGGGCCACATGTCTAGATGAACACAGTTTTCAGTGGAAGTGGGGTGGGCACTTCTCCGGTATATTACGGTAGATTAAAACTAGCTCATAAATGGACAAGTGGAAGCTTGGAAAATTTAGCTGGGTTCTCGTTTGAGCATGGTGCAACAGTAGTGAACAGCTATAAGAAACTCTTCGATATTCGATTAATAAAATCTTCGGCCAAAATCACTATTCTCTTCGAACTCAGAATCCACTATTCATAACATGACTGCCTTATATATATATACAAACAATATAAAATAAAGTTAGGGGTGAGAATACGCAAAGAAATGAGGCTCACCTGAAGCGCATGCAGGCAGGCAGCCGTGTGGAGTTCCTCCGTCGGCTTCTCGTCGGTCACACGGTTCAGAACAGCCCGGGTCGACTCCAGACCGAGGGACACGTCGTGGCGAAGGGCAGACGCCCGTCTCTGTTCCTCGGTCTTTCGCTTGGCCTCCTTCAAGAACCTTTTCAAGATGGCCTCCAGCCTCAGCCACCTGTTCGTGAGGGCTAGCTGCCGCAGCGTTTCCTCCTCGCTCTCTTCAGGATGCTTGGACGCTGCAGATGTTGCAGGCAGGGCGGGTTTCGAGGCCTCCAGCTCTTCTTGGCATGCCTGGAGGCAAGGTCAGAAAATCGAGTGACATTGTGGCATAGATCTTTATACAACATGAGGATAGTAATCGCCAAGATATATGCCTCATTTTGATGGTGTCAAGGGGTCTTCAATGCATACTGTGTGATAATAGTTACTATACGAATGTGCTGGTAGACTGGTGGTGCATTTCGGATATGTTGCATCAATATTCACCAAGTTCTTTATTTGATTTAAAAAATAACTAACACGTGTACACCGACCTTCCCCTCTGGAGGAATGCTTTTCCAGATGGTACGTGGCTATGCCGCAGGAAAGCGAGATAGGCAGAATCACAACCTCTGGTCTGCGAGTGTTTCTCTTTCGCAGTGCACCAGTGCACGGTGAGAACCAGAACATACTGCAAACAATATTAGGTATCGCAAAACCATCGAGGACTGCCTTTCAGCGTTCAATATAAGATCAAATCAAATAGAAATAATGTTATTTGAAGCGCTAATTGAAAGTTTCTGATATTTTCGTGAGCCTACCGTAACGACTTGTCCGCGTAGCGACCCACCTCTTGACACAATGTTGGCAGTGAAATTCCTCACGTTTTTGGTGAAACGTAGCAGGATGTAGCAGGGTAGGTGCTTTGGCACAGTTTGGCACAAATAATGTACCAATCGCATCAATGGACTAGGCTAGGTGGCGCAAGCTACCGCACGGTGCAAAGGGTAGCAGATAATACCAGTCATCCATCATCTATACTCACCAGAAGCAGAGGAAGGTCTCCAAGGGGTTCTTTCTCGACTGCCTCTTCGATGGCGCTGATGAGCGAAGTCAGCGGCTGCTCCAGGCTTCCTTCCTGACCCGGCGGGGACTTGCGTCGCCCACGTCCCCAGTCTGGCCGCGCCTTTCTGCAGCGCTTCCCGGACTTTGCTGATGCGCTGTTCCAGTTGCCTCACGCTGGTGTCCAGGGCGTCGAGCGTGACGCGCTTCTCCTCGGATGCCTCGGCGGCTGTCTCCAGCTGCTGTTCAGCCTCTCGGACGTGTCTAGCCACCTGGACAGAGAGGAGGATGGTCTTCAGCAGTGGGTATGGCTGCAGCCAGGCTCCCGAGTAAAGGCCGGTTTGCACGTGCAGCGCAGTGCTGAGACAGCGCAAAGCCAGCACTGCATTGTGTGTGCAAGCGGGAGAAGGCAGAGTCATGTGCAGCAGGGTGCTGATACAACGTTGATGTGACAGAAAGTCAGCGCTGTGGTGTACGTGTGAACAGTCCTTTAATCTTAAAAGTGTAGTCATGTGTCTGCCAGACGTAAACTAACAAGTTTGTTCTTGCCTTTAGCGGCCGACTTTTGGTTCCAGACTGCATAGATGGTGCGTGAACCAAATAGTTATGCTTCTGCGATACAATTGATGTTTTCTTCTGATAAGCTTAGTAGTAAAGTGATTTTGGGCGGCAGAATGTCTCCAAATGGCTCAAGGGCACCAAAGAAGATTCTCAACAAAAGTGTGACAAATACAGCACAACGACAATGCAGAAGAAAGCTGCCATAATCAATCAAGTGGTTAATACGAAGGGGAAGTTGCATGAGAAATTAATAACTTTCAACTGAAATTATATTCTTTCAGACTACTTATTATTCCTACTGAGTCAGAAACGTCAGTTAGCAGCAACATGTATAAAATTTTGTATCCCCCTCCAAAGAATAGCTTGGTTTCTCACTCTCAACTCAACCTGAGATAGATATTTAGCATACATACATACTTAAATACTATTGTCATTGCTACAAGACACAACAACAACCAGCATCATACAACAAAGTAAGCATCTAGCTTGAAGCAAAGACGCAGTTAGAATTTGGCATCAAGCTAACATTTCATATTGGTGCGGAATGTCTCTGCACTGATCACCACCAGAACAAACTGAAGATCACCACTAACAGAGTAGATAACTAAGAACTTTCCGGAAAGACGCCTTGAAATGCCACTCACAAGCAAACACTAGCACCTGGAAAAAGCCAACAATCAGCCCACCTTAAGGAGCCGGTGAACCTGGCCAGTCTGCAGCGGACCGTCCTTTAGGAGTTTCTCGGCTTCCAGCACCCGGGACGTGGCTGACGCAATCGCCTCCTTGGAGCGACGGAGTCGGACCACCTCTCGCTGGAGCCAGGCGGTCCTCTCCAGGAGCAGCAGCCAGTAGACGTTCCAGCTCCGGAGCAGTTGCAACGGCTGCTGCTCCGAGGGCGCTTCGTGCCCCACCGCACTGTCTGCCAGCTCCCGGAGACGGTCCACGTAAGGCCGACGCATTCGTGCGCTTAGCTCCAGTTCCTGCAAAGAACGCACACCTTCCTTTTCACAAACAGGCAAACACAGTCGGTCGAGGTTCAAAGTGTGCATTTATGGGCAAGTCGCATAGACACTTTGGAGCTAGGAGTATAGAGCCCTTGTACGTGGTGTTTCTGCAGAAGTATGGGCATGCATAAATACCATTAACGCAAAAAGTCTCGGACGACCGTTTTTTGCCATTTTTTGTAACACACTCTTCTAACAGAAGAGCGTCACACGAGCGCTGCATTAGCACGTCTCCCTCGTGTCCTCCCAGACCGAGCCCCAGCCGAAAACTGGCACAATCCTCGTGTTCGATCTGTGCTCTGCGCTCGATGGGTGACAAAAAATCTAGCACAATGGCCCTGTTGTCTAGGACATGTGGCGGGAAGTCATGCAGGAGGCGAGAAGAAAGGAAACAAGCCTGCGCTTAGCAGAAAATGAAGAAATTCCAAGTAATAGTATCAAAGGGGAGACGGGCGACTGCAAGAGATGCAAACTTCGCAATTCACTCCCACTCGAGCGCTAGCTTTGGTAGTGTTTTCTTTCAAAGATGCTACGCACGACGACGGCCGCGCCATTGAGGCACAAAATGCATGCCAAGTTCATCTGTACAACATCGCCGTGAATCTGCGTTACCACGGCCTTTGTCCCACGATGGTGCGAGAAACGACAAAATGTTCGGGAACCCTTTGAGTGAGGTCATTATCCTACTTTAAACAGTCTTAAGGCCCATTCACACAGTACCGTTTCCTTACGTTGTGCTAACTACATTGTTGCGTTAATTACGGAAGCCTATGTCCGCTTAATAGTGAGTAATTGAGAAATTCTTGTGTCTATGAAGCGTGGCAACCCGTTCAAAAGTAGCTTTGCACCTGACATGCAAAGCATGGAGGTTCCAGCGACTCATAGGGTCATTTAACGCACCAACAGCATCGACCCAATATATTAAAAAGTTTAAGGACGCCATAGCTAATATTGCATAACTAGGAGCCACTTTTACTGTACTAATAAAACCTTCACAGATTGTTACTTTATCACTATGGTTTGAAAACACTATTCACTCTAATGCCTTATAAAATAAATAAATAAAAAACTAACTAGAATGGACAGCTGGGCTAGTTGGTATAAATGCACGATGAAAAATGGCGCAAATGAAGGACACAGAGGAAGATTGTGTTTCTCAATGATAAGAAAGTTGACAGGCCGCACCTTGTCCCGTGTCTTCCTCTCCTCTGTGTCCTCGTATTTCTGCACTGTTTTTCATCATAGATAAATAACTAAATGTAAGAAAACGTAAGCAAACACCCCTGCGCAAATGGGCCTCTAGGGTCGTCCGAAAACCGAAGGAGCCGCTCACCCGCAGGTTTCGCAGCGTCTGCTCCAGGGACTCCAAGGACTGGGGCAAGCTGACAGGCTCCCAGAGTGGATGCTCCTGCATCCAAGACTGCTGCTCCCTCGCCAGCCGATCCAGCTGCGTCCTGCGGTCCACGAGGCCCCGCAGTTCGGAGAGACGGGCCTCGGCCAGCTTCTCCTTGGACGCGGCCCGCTCTTCGGACGAGGCGTCCGCTCTCCCGGTCTGCTCCGCCAGGGCGTCCCTGAGGGCATCCAGGAACTGTACCTCCTCGAGAGACTCCTGAAAGCGTGCAAGGGCGAGCTTAGGCACGAGCGGTCGACTGTCGATTGACTGGCTACTCTCGAACATGGCCATTGTGAGACGTGTAGAGCGCAGCGGAGCGCAAGTTTGTCTGCTTCTTTTCCAGGGGCTGTGGTGACGTCAGAATGCCAAGCTCTGATTGGCTCTGATTGAAGGATAGTGGGTAGACCGCAAAGCAAGCTGCCTTGAGGTCTACCTACAATCCTTCAATCAGAGCCAATCAGAGCTTGGCATTCTGACGTCACCACAACCCCTGGAAAGAAGCAGACAAACTTGCGCTCGACATAAAATCGTCGACAAAAACAATCGCACAAACAAGCACACAATTGAGAGGTGCTGTAGTCAGGAGCGGATGCAAGAATTTCCTGAGGGGGGGGGGGGGGGGGTCAGGTGTTGGTCAGCGTACCATATGTTTAGGAACCCTCTCCCCCTCTCCTTCGTTTTACGCCCTAAATTTTACACATGCAGAAATCAAGAGGGGGGTCAGGACATCCGGACCCCCCTCTAAATCCGCCCCTGGCTGTAGTTGCTTCCACTGACCTGAACATCCCGCTGTGTGTCCTGCAGTTTCTCGAGGCTTCCCACGGGGGCGGAGGGCGACAGCAGGGGCTCGAGGAAGGCCAGCTGTCCCTCGGTGGCAGCTTTGCACCCGGCGAGCTGCCAGTTGAGAGCCTGGAGCCGCAACGCCTTCCTCAAGAGCTCCAGACCCTGGACGGGCAAATAAAGGAACGAAGTTGCATTGAGCTAAAGAACACATTCTCTTTCCAGCATTCATTGCACTTCCAGTTGAAATGAAACTGCGATTTTTGTTTTCTTGGGCATACTCGGAACTGAACCCGGCAATATTCTTGAGATTAATCTTGACACACATTGCCTGCTTGACGTACACAAATACGTCAAGCAAGCAGATTCCTCTACGGGCACCGCATACATTGTCCATTGGCTGTCTAATTGAATTGCGAAGTGTGGCATCGTTCGTCTGGATTACAACTCGGAAATTCACTGCAGTCTGTACCGCTCCCTCGTGTAATGTCTGTAAGGGCCTAAAGGATAATAAACCATGATGATGATGATGATGAAGTCATCAGGGTCTCGCTCACCTTCGAGGTAATTTGCTTCTTGCGAATGCATGAAAAGAGAACTGCCCGTCTATTTGGTATATCCCAAAGGCGCTCTAAAAATGTCACCCGACATCACAATGTCACGTAACCGTTTGATGTGATCTGACGTCACTGCATGTGACATCATGACATCATGGTGTAATGTGACAAATTTCTAGCCGGTGGCGTCACAGACACTGCGACGTCATCACATGTGATGACGTCATGGTGAACCTTCGATGACATGATCGGTGTATTGCCACCATCCGGGCAACATGCCACGGACAAGAAAGCACCGAGAGCTGGCCTTACAAATGCTACACACTTGAAATGACCCCGAGCAGGTGTGTTAGATGCCTTACCTGGAACCACAGGACCTGCAGCCCGTCTCGGCATTGGTCAAGGCCAGTCGGGGTGAGCGGAGCCTCGGCTGCACCCTCTCCACCAGCCTGCTGCGCACGGGTCAGACTGTGCACCACGTCGTCGACTTCGGCCCGAGCGCCACCAACAGCGGCGAGGTAGGCTTCCACCTGCGAGAATGTCGGCGTTGTGCATCTCCAAACTGATTTTCTAATTGACTGACAGAATGCTGACGTGTTCCTAAAAATGCATGAATTCACGGAAGCAACTCGTTGCTCCGGCATTAGATTGAAGTATGTATACGTGTAATGGGCCAATTAGATGTGATAGTCAGAAATATTAAATCGTTTTACTGAATAAGCATTCAAAGAGACTAAAGTTCGGTGCCTAAAACGAGTCTTCAGCCCCCAGGTGTGTTTAGCGTCTTAAACTGCCTATGCATAAAAAGTGGGACCACTTTTGATGCATGGGTGATATAGGACGGTCGAAATACCGGTCGAAGACGAGTTTTAGGCACCATAGTTATAGGGCAGTTGCTCACCTGAGCAATCCAATTGGGGTCTCCCTGTTGCTGCTGTTGACGGAGACGAGTCAGTTCTGGTTTGAGCTCCCCGTCAATTTTCTGGCGCAGCGTGTCCACACGTTCCTGCGAAGAGACACGCCACTCCCGTATTGAAAAACACGAGGCTGGGAATAATAAAAAACGGAGAAGCACCATCTTGGCTATCCCGGTATTTTGATTCCATTACTAATAAATGTTTGGGAGGAAAGTCAATGTTTTGCTGAGGAACTTCTTCAGATCTCTAGCAAGTCTCTTAAAGCCTCTTCACACAAACACACACACCACGGTGCTAATGCTGGCACGTACTTTTGCACTACATTTGCAACCGCATCAGTGCTCCGATGCAAGTCAACCCGCCCTTTCCTTCTTTGCACGCGCAATGCAGCGCTAACTCAACACTGGGTCAGTGCTGAAAGTAACGCTCGACGCAGTGTTGACCTTGCATTATCTCAGCATCGGGTGCGTGTGAGAACCAGCCTTTAGCGAGACATTGGTTGTCATTCTGAGATTTTTCGGAGTGTTCCTTTTCAATTTCTTATAAACGTTTGCACCCATCTTCCTTTTTCTTTATTATAGACATCCAACAACTGCCTCACCTGCAACTTCTGCGACTGTTGTTGGAGGGCAGTCCGAGCTTCGCTGGCGTCCCTCGTTTGGGAGTCGGCCTCTGCCACCCGCGACCTCACTTGCCGGCTGAGGTCGTCCAAGACGGAACTCTCTTCGGGAGTCAGCCCGGAGCCACGGGTGGACGCGAGCTCGGACAACCTTGCCACAATCCTCGACGCCTCTTGCAGCTCGGCGGCGAGTGCCTGTGCGCGCAAAGGAGTGGCTGCAAAGTCGTGCTCGGGCATTCTCCGTTCTTGACAACAAGCCAGAAATTCGGAAACTAAAGGGCACTATGGTCGGTGACAGACTAAAAATTCGGAAGAAGCACCAGCTCCAACTCGCACTCGTTGCCTTACACTGTAGACGTAGAAGCGATGAAGTGGTATTAAAGCCGGAAAGCTGACCCTGGACGCGGAGCTTCCATTGTATTTGACCCGCTGTCGATTATAGTTCGATATTATGGACAACTTCAGTTTCGGTGGCTCGATACGTGGCTACTGGGATAAAGTCACGGGCAGTGTCGTCGTCTCTGCTGCTGTTGCAGCATTCCGGTAAAGACGCCGCAAGAGCGAGGGAGCGGAGAACAGCAACACCAGCAGTAACTTTGGCTTCCTGCATTTACCGAGAGACAGCAATGAATCTGGACCTCATAGTTTTGATGGACCAATGGACTAGGGTTCACTCCTTAAAAGTTTCTACCATTAAGAATTCAGTGTTAACGCTAGTCCCAATACCTCCAGAGTTAAATGCTACAGATCTGGTACGGATGTCAATGGTGGCCGTGGTAATGCTACCCTTTTGAAGGTGAGCAATCAGAAAGGCTGATGAAGCTAAGCGAAAAGATAATTCCCCGTGTTTCATACCGATTAACTTGAGATTTCTTTTGTGCACGAGTGTTGGTACCTTCCCTCCTCTTTTTTGCCAATTACGTGCTGTGCAGTTGCTCCTATCTGAGGATAGATGCCAATAAATTCTGAAATTATCTCGGCAAGAGACACGCCGAAAACGAAATATTCTAACTATAAATTGAGAAGCGGTTCGTAAGTATTTTCCGGGCGTCGGAAAACTCGCACTAATAAAGACTTAACACAAGAAATTGAGAGTGCAATTTGTTACAGCAAGTGAAGTCTTTTCACCTATTGGGTGACGGGATCCAATTCCGACCCGTCAAGTTCCCACACCCATCTAAAAGTAACTGTGCTGTGGGTAAGTTTGGATGGTGGGAAGCTACTAGTAGCCCCAGTGGGTGTCTGACACCTTCACCGCAGATGAGAAATTCAGCCGGTACAGTACCACTGCTAGTCTGGGGCATCAAGCAACAGTGATGCACGACCGCACGCTGGTACGACAATCATATCCAGATCAAAAGGGGCAGGGATTGAACCTGAGATCCTTGGGCTCTGCAGCATGAGCTTTCGCTCAACCTGCTGCGAGATGCGGTGCCTTAACAACCTCAGCCACCAATCTCTTACCTGTTCCGACTGCGTGTCGCCACCTGCTGGAGCCAAGCGTCTGCTCCTCGACTGCTCGAGCCACAATGTGATGAGCCACACCACCCGCAGGTAGAGTATGTAGAACTTGTGAGGCTCTGTGGTGGCCTCCAATTGGTCGAGGCATGCTCTCAGCTGAGGCCAGGTGTCGCCGGGAGGCACTGACCCCAGTTGAGGTTGGAGTCCTTCGAGCCAGCGTGGAAGAGTCTGACCCTGAGGAGGAGGCATGCTTCGGGTGAATCTCTATCTTTCAAGCAGGTCAGACACAACGAAAACCATTGCCGTTCAAATCAAACCCTAAGGCTAAAGTGCACAGGCACAAAGAAAGAGAAACATACTGTAAGCTCATTACAACAGATCTGGTTACAACAGACATTTCAATATAACACCGATTTGTGAAGTTCAGTTTGTTTTCCTCTACATACCATTGACTCAACTTCATATTTGCATACAGTACAACATACTCTTTTTACAACAGACTGAAATCTTGGTCAAAATCAAGGTCTGTTATAACAACCTTGGGCTGTAATTTTGATGCCTTCTAGGCTTCATATGCATCTGCACTTTCTGGTTTCATGACCCCCTTTAGGTTTGGCAACAACAGTTTGTGTCCGTGCTGGCATTGATTCACTGAGATTGCGAGAAATAAACTCCATAATGAGCGTGTCTGAAAGTCGTCTGTTGACATTGACTGTTAAGAGTTTCAATAAGAAAGAGCATATGCTATTGTCATTTTCAAGAAATGTTTATTTAAAAGTAAACTCAAAACTTATTTGTTAAAAAAATGAAGAAGTGAAGCTCAACAACAAAAACTTCCATGCTCGCTTTGCAAATGTTTACCGCACGCACCAGTAAAACTTTTGAACAGAACTTTTTTTTTGAGTGGAACATTTTACTTTTTGCAATAAAGCCCACTTAAAACGCACACACAAAAAGAAACAAAAAATCACATGAATGCGTTCAAATACTGCATGCGTCCACTTATCTACACGAGTTTGAGACATAATCTCAAGACACATATCGAACCTCTTCATAGTTAAGACTGACATTAGAAACATGGTAAACGTGGATATGTAGCAAAGTTAAAGCGTGCTTTTAATGCTTGTACAGCAATTTAATCTACCAACATATTAAATACACCAAGAAAGTAAAAACGTTTCCTATGAAAAAAAAAGTCACAGCATATCCACGTGGTGAATGATGATGAGTGGGCGAAGCTCCGGAGTGAATCGTCGGTAAACCAGCGATTCTTCCGTGTTCGCCCACTCATCGCCATGTAAAGACGTGAGAAACTGTGCGTGTGTGTATACAAAACGAAACGTCTAGAAAGTCTCGCTTAAACCTCGTGTCGGCACCTTCGGGCTGAGCTCGCCTGATGCGTTTTGCAGACGACTCACGAGCTCTCGCTGCATCGGGGTCTGCCTGCCGATACGCGCGCTTTCTCGCAGCTTCCAGTTTCCTGACGTTCTGCAGATCCTCTTGGCGCCGCTGCCGTGCCGCTTCGGCTTCCCGCTCTCGTACGGCCGGATCTTGGCGGCGTCGCCGAGCAGACTGACGACGCGATTCGGCTTCCCGCTCTCGCACGGCCGGATCTTGGCGGCGTCGCCGAGCAGCCTGACGACACGCTTCGGCCTCTCGCTCTCGCACGGCCGGATTCTGTCTGCGAGCGCGCGCTGCCGCCGCCTTGCGCGCTCGCCGTTCCGCAGCCTTGTCTACTGCCTCCATTCAGCTAAACTACGAGCAGCGCCAAGAGCGAGTGCCTTCTATGGCATGCGCTAAGCGCCATCTGTCATCTCTACATAAAGTTAATTCCGGAACACGCCATCTCTTGAGCCATTCATAAACTAAACTTCGAAGTGGCTACATACAGAGGAGGGACAGACCCACGGCTTAAGGAGCTTCGCCCCTAAAAAAATTGGTCTGGGCATAGGTTTACTATGCTGCATAAATTTCAGTGGCTCGGAGTCCAATACAGGGAAATGTGCAGCCCCGCGCCGCCATCTCCGAGGCGCATATATGGAATTGCGTGCGTTACTTTTATTGTTTAGCAGAGTCGCGCAAGAGAGTTGAGTGAACTGCCCGTGCCGCAGAAGACGCGAGCTTCGGCTGCTCGGCCGCTGTCCAGAGCGATGAGCGAAGATAGTGAAATCACTTGCTGCCGGAGCGGCGTCCATCGCCGTTTCAATCAGACAGGAGTGCGTAGCGTTGAAGCGAGCAAGCTAACAAATGAGAAAGGATGCGCGTGCGCACTGCACGGTTCTCGGCAACAGCCGGCGGCGCCGTCAGGGAGCGGGATGATGCAATTCGGTCGGCGCTTCGGTGTTATTTTGTAACGTCCCTTCCGTGATTAAGTTTTAGCGACATCGATCTCTCAACTGTGAGACATAGTTCTACGTAAAAAAAAAAAAAAAAACTGACTTTACTATAGAAAGATTCACAAAAGCAAGTTGATCTACATCGGAAAGTAGACGTTTCTGCAACAAGAAGCCTACGTTAAGTTTTTTCGAACCAAACCCAGAGTCTAGCAAGGTTCTGACGACGCGGGACAAATAAGGGAGTCGAGATAAACTAACGCCCAAGCATTCCCTCTGAGGGAAATCGAGCACAAGTGTTAAAGGGATACTACAACGAAATTTCGGCGCTCATTTTTTGGTCTATATGTGTCCAAAAGAGCAGTATCACATGGAACATACCAATATCTTGTTAAAAAAGTCTCAAAAAGGAATTTTAAAACGAATTAAACGATTAGCAAAGAGCACCTGGTGGATGTCGCTAACGCCTCGTTTGTAATGCTCGTCTAGGAACCTTGAGAGCTAGTGACGGAAATCGTCTCGCCTCCGGCCACGACGAGAGAAGGGGGAAGGAGGAACTCCCCTCTTTCCGAGAATCCTTTTTGTGTGTCGCAGAAGTCGCTATTGTCCCCCTACAAGATTATTGAAGATTAACCCGTCACTCAAAATTCATACAAAAGCAGCCGCTTCGGTGGCTGGACCGACTAGGCCATCCTCTCGACGTCAGCCTCGCCGTAGCTTTGCTCTGCTTGAGACGATTTACGTCACGATTGCGCTGGGCCTTCTCCGAGCGCTTGCCAGAGTGGGCCGTTTATAACGAAAAATACAGCCACCAGGATCAAAATACAAACGGGCAATTGTCATTTACGGATATTGTGGATCATATTCAACCTATTTTTGAACACGACGGGAATATTTCAAATTTCGTTGAAGTATCCCTTTAAAGAAAGGATAGGGCTCTGCTACTATAGATACGCTAAGCTCACCTCAGACGGGCTGACTCTCTCCGGCAGTCGACGCAGAATCCACTCTGGGCTGCGTTCCTCCTCTTGTGGGCCCTGTGGCAGGGAGTCCGGGCTCCTCAACAGCTCCAGGATGTTGCGCTCTTGGGTGTGCGACGCCTCGTCCAGTTCCTGCGACCAACGGCCTGTCACGCGTGTCGCCAAAACAAACTCTGTGCCGACCACTTAGCCCGTTGCCGCCAGGTTAAGAAAGGCGTGGACAGGTTCCCCAGTAATGCGCCCACACCCTTCCACGATAGTAGAGTGAGCATGGCTAGAGGAGGTGAGTCCACTAGCCTCCTCTCCAGCATTCACTCTGCTATAGTGGAAAGGGTGGAGGCATTGCGGGAGGAGCCTGTCACTTTTCCTGAACCTGCAACGAAGTACTATATCGCACGAGTAAAATGAATTGTTGGCTTTTGAAGAGGCCGCATGAATCGGTTCCTTAACGCGTTGTGCTAAGACTTCGTACAGAGGTGACCAAAGACGCAGTGCATTTTGTGAATGAAAATTACAAAGAACGAACTTGGACCCAAGTGAAAGGGTAAAGAATGAAGGCCCTAATTTCGATGCCTACGCCATCGTCTCCTACGAAAACGTGGTCTGATTGGCGCAACATGAGACAAATGAAGGCGTGTACCGAGTGAGAGTGCAGACACTAATCTCCTGATAGCAAGCAATGTTTTTGAGTCAAATGCGGCGAGGACTCTTTTCGGCACGGTGCAATGATATTGTTATTTTTACAAATAAAACCCGCGGAATGGACACAAAACCAACAAGATCCTTTGGCGGGCCATTTCGTGCTACACTTCAACAGCCGTCGGCAAACTCTGGGTGTTGCCTCGCCCAGATGTCTCTCATTTGCAGACGATCGCCATATAGGTAGCGAATTCACACTCTTAAATTTTTCTTTACTCTTTACTCGGGTAAGCTTGTTCTTTGAAATTTCGATGCACTATCACAGACAAGACGAGCTGAAACAGTGCTTCATGCTTATTTGGCACACCTAGCTGCCATTCTTTGAGAGGATGTGGTCTGGTCTAGGAATAGAATGCAAAGCTGAGGTCCCATACTTGTATACTTTTTGACAAATTGAAAATTAATGAAGGTTGTAGGACCACATAGAAGAAAAGGCCGGATTGGGTGTTTCAGCTCACATTTGTGTGTGTGTGTGTGTGTGTGTGTGTGTGTGTGTGTGTGTGTGTGTGTGTGTGTGTGTGTGTGTGTGTGTGTGTGTGTGTGTGTGTGTGGGTGTGTGTGGGTGTGTGGGTGGGTGGTGGGTGGGTTGGTGGGTGGGTTGGTGGGGGGGGGGAGAAAATGCCCTGGCTACTTTGGCCACCTCTGCACAATTTCAAGATGTAACACATTCCGATGTAGAATCCACGACACAGCTCCCTAAGACCTACCTGCATGAACTGAAGCCAGCGCGAGAGCTGCGGCGGCCCGGAGGTCGAGACCAGTTCCCGCTGTCTCTGCTCGTGCAGCCGTCCTGAAGGCGGCCTCCAGCACCTTCACCCTGTCCTCGAGGGCGCCTGGCATCGCCGATGCCGGCTCGCAAGCTGCCGAGCTCATCGCCGCCCTTCCCGGCCTGTTGTGGCACCGAGCTGGCGAGACTCGCTTCCAGGTCAGCTCAGCTGGCTCTCGCGGGACGCGGCCCTGCGCCACGAGTCGCTGAAAGGTTAACTTGGTGTGGATCTGGAGAAATTCCTGGTTCCTCGTGCCGTGTCACGGAAATTAAATGTGGTGACAGCCAGAGCTGCAGGTCACCCTGCTGAACACAGAACTACACACAATCGCACAGCACACTAACCACGATGTCATGAAGTCACGTGGTGTGGCGTCACAGACGTGCACGTGATTTCTTAAAAGTTCACTTATTTCGTACTGCCAGTTATAGACAGGCCAAGGCAGAAGTGGGATACAGATTACAAAGAACACGTGATTATAACACAGAGTCAGATGTGACAGGCGTGACGTGACGTAACCTTCACGATGTCATGTAGTGAGACGCTCTGATGTCACGTGACATCACGAGACATTGCCCAAAAATTTACCTGATAAATTTTCCCGCTAAACTTTATGAAGATGTTGTCGCCAATGCAGCGCAAAAACGTTCCATGACGTCGCACGACTCCATCATGCTAAAGCTTACATGGAGAGCATGCACCAGTATCCTCTACGAAACTTTCACCAATAAAGGCAATTGCCTTAAAATGTCGGAGGTGTTTGGATGACGCATAGCCAAGCCTGCGGCACGTGACCTCCGTTGTGCCCAGTTTTTGGTTACAACCAACAGTTACAACAGGCCTTGCTCTGCGTTTTCAGTTGTCGATGCAGCCCCAGCAATGCGGACAAGATGAACAGCGTGAGAAGCACGCCTCAAGCAATCTTGCCCGGATCCTGCTTTCATACTCGCAATTCGTCCAGAAGGTCTTGCAGTAGTGTCGGATCACTGATGGCCTCCAACTGCAGGTTCAGCAGGCGCTGAAGCTCCGATCAGCCTGCACGCTGAATAGACTCCAGTCCCAGCCAGAGGCGGGGCATTCCCCTGGATCCATGCAGCTGCTCCTAAAAAAGAAAGCAGATTTGTTTAAACTCGGGTTCTCCTAAAAACTCTGTCAAAAGCGAGCCCAGAGAAAAATAATCCCAGTTGTGCTTTTTATAAAAAAGAAAGTTGAGAAAAGTTTAAATAAGTTAAAAAAAGTTTTAACATAGATTGTGTTATAAGGAAGGACTACCGTAGAATACCGAGCATCCGCCCATTCCACATTAAGCACCCATTCCCAGATTTGTGAGATTATGCACTGGTGCGCTGATTATGTAAAATTTATGACCGGACTGGCGCCTATCCCCCACTTTTTCACGATTATCTCTAAATTTTGAGGTGGGCGCTTGCCCGGTGATTTTACGGTAGGCACTTTCCAGTGGTATAAAAAAACCATACATCACACAATAAGTGGGTGCATACTCATGCACCAATTGTTTGTGGAGTGTACATCTGTTGCTCACGTGGTATCCGTGGTCACGTGATCGTTGAGCGATGGGGTCACAGGCATCACGGTGTCGTGTCATGGTCTCACATAACATCACTTTGCATGGTCACGTGACTCGTACAGACACCAGTCACATGACCACGTGAGTCACCAACAGTTGCCGACCCAGAAATGTATTCTATACAATGATTTTGTCAGGTATCTGGGAAGAAACTTCGATTTTCTTCGTGTGTTAAAAGCAGCAGTTGCAGATTCCATCTATGGCACCAAATATGAAAAGAAACCATTTGGAAAATTAACAAATCAAAAACGAGCGAACAGTCTTAAAGAGGCGAGGGTAAAACAATGAAAAGGAATACACAGACATCCTCTGACAAAACACAAAAAAACAAAAACTAAAAAAACAGAACGTTTGTGAAAATGTATAGGAAGCCATATCCCTCCCCACTTCCACCTACCCCTGAAAATACAGATGGGTGTTTTCATCCCAACAAATTTTAAGAATAAAACTTCAAATTAAAAAAAAAAAAACAAAGAAAAAAACAACAGATTTGGGGTTATTTTTTTGAAATACAAGAGAATGTAACCTGCAAGTTTGGGAGAACTTTTGCTCAGTTTACCAATTGACGAAAGTATTGATCAATGAAGGGGCCAAGGCAAAAACTGACATTTCTCCCGCCTACACTACAATAACATATCC